>CM060867.1:11985285-12006285 GCA_030737845.1 Acorus calamus | reverse complement strand
TATGCAAGATGCTCAATCTATATCAAGAGAAAATAGGATAGGCAGATAATAGATCTCACATGCTAAAAAATGGTGTCTTGATTGTATAAAAGCATCCTCTATGATGGCTGGAGAATCCAGCATGATTATATCTGGCTTCAAAAATGTGGTTAATTTAATTCATGCTCTATCTTGTCAGTGTACTCTGTATACTGATTGTCACATCATCCAGGAAATGAAGTGTTGTATTGTGTCCGTAAGCTTGAAATGATATGTATAATAATATATGCCCCTATGCAAATGACAGTTGGATCATGCTTTTTATCTGATCATACTTTTGTTGGTTGGTTCGTATTTCTGTTTTAGCTTGAGAAAATCACCTTGAATTTGGTGAGGAATTCATCATAGTAATTAGACCAGCTCTTTCTTTTAAACACATGAAATTCGTGTTATTTAATGCCTGCAACATCTAATATCCATGTCATCTTCATAATTGGATTTGGTGGTTCTATTTTTTCTTATATTTGTCATCTAACTTTGATTCAGCCTTGGTATAATTGTCAAGACAAGCTGTTGCTGAACAATTTGTTCAATCATCTGTCTCTTCACCTTACATTTCCCTTTAATTTAATGTTTTGTGTTGTCTTAGTTTTGTACTTTTTGTACTTTTATGTATGCAAATCATCCTTGCATTGACTACAGTCAAATCTTTGGTCATCCTAAAATGTGACACACCTGAGAAACTGCTGCTGTTGATTTGTCAATTTTTCTCCTAGGCAATTGGTCCAGAACTTACATTTTACAACACCTCAAGGGACGTTGGAGAATCGTCAGCTCTATCAACCAAGCTTCTGCATGCTCAGTTGGATCTATTCCTCAGGTTTGTTCATATTGTTTAGGCAATGATTATACCATTTTTGTTTTCCTGCGAGAGAATTCTAATTATTTCCACAGAAGTTCCACGCTTACTAAGAAGTTCCACACTTACTAACAATTGCAAGCGGTCAGGTGAGCTATTCAATTAGGAAAAAAAGGGTAAACCTAGATGGAAAGCAGCATAACAATGAATATTTACTGGTCAGGAGGTCCACGATTGGTTATTTAGAAAGCAGGGGGAGGAGCAGGCTGGCATTTGAGATGAGGTTTGGATTCATCTTTGGCTACATTGTCGGGCTGTGGGTGGATGATAAACATTACCAATCAGAAAAATGTTGGACTGGGATTACGGGGTTGCATATTGGCGATTTGTGAACTGAAGTGTGAAAAGCAAGATATTCCCCACCAGTTTTTTTTTTTTTTTGAAATATGGTAGGATTTTGCCAAGATTGTATTAAGATCGGGACAAAAGCCTGGGTGGGAAAATACAAACAATGCCCCTGAGAGGGCAAGGGAAGGACATGGTAGAGGAGAGCTCTACCTACTGGCCAACACAACATCTAAGAGCTATTCCTCAATACAAATTTTTACTCAACACAACATCAGAAAAATACTCTTGCAGGCACCCCTATCAAATCCACCAGGAAGATGTTGGACTGGGGTTATTCTAGTTTAATAGTTACAATACTCTTTTTTCATATATTGTAGTTACAGTTGGAGTTGGATTTTGATTTTTTTTATTCCAAACCTTCAATTGTTTTCTTTATTGGCTTTTTCACCAAAGACATTCAAATCATTTGTTTACTCTTATTTTATTTTATTATTTTTGTCCATCTTGAGCTGCATAAAATGTAATTTGCTTAAACTTCCAGGAAAATGCCTAGAATTGTCTGGCAAAGAAATATTTCCCTTTTGATCCTTACATCATGTCAACTTCTGTTAAGCTGCCATATTTGATTCATCAATTTTGGCGTACACTACTAATCATTGAAGATTGAACCAAGTAATTTGAGTAAAAAATTAGAATTGAATGAAAATTTTCTCCTACTAATTCAAGTCAAACTGTAGAATTAAAGCATTGGGTTGGTTTTGTTCTGGGGCAAGTGTTGTGTTCCTCTTTTTCTTTTTATTTGGGGGGGGGGGGGGGGGGGGTGTGTGTGTGGTAAATTCAACCATTGAGGGGAAGGTTGTATTTCTTTTTGTCGTGTGGGGGCTATTATTCCAGTAGATACCTCTTCTACTGTAATCATGGTCTGGGTGGTTTTATTTTTCATGTTCTTTGTATTTGGTCATTCTCTTCTTTCTAATAAAATGGGGTAGGATGCCTTCTTCACAAATAAAATAAAATAAAAATTCAAGTAAAAAATATAATCAGATGAACATTCTCCTAACTTTTTATGATATTAACAGGCTTGTTATGAAAGGAGACACATTTGAATTGAATGCAAATGCACTTGGATTAAAAGTGGAGAGTAATGCGATCAGAGTGCTTGAGCCCTTTGATACCTGTGTAAAATTCACAAATGCTTCTGGAAAGACTAAAATACATGTGGCCATATCAGACATATTTATGAATTTCTCCTTTAGTATCCTGAAACTTCTTCTAGCAGTCGAGGAAGATATTTTGGCATTTCTAAGGATGACATCCAAGAAGGTGACTCTTGTCTGCTCTCAGTTTGACAAAGTTGGTACAATAATGGGTATGATATATAGTACACATTTCCAGTTTCTTAGTCTATTGGTGCTGCATCAAAGTGAGGGTGTTATATTGAAATTTATTACTGGGTGGTTCTTGTATTTCAGATCACCGAAACAACCAAACCTATGCCTTTTGGAGGCCACGCTCACCTCCTGGATTTGCTGTTCTTGGGGATTGTTTGACACCACTGTTCGTATAAATTCAAGACACTTTTTTTGAAGCCATTTTTTTCTGACACATCTAAATTTTGCAAATAAAATTGATTTTTTTTTTTTGCTTTGTACACCAGGAATGAGCCTCCTTCGAAAGGAGTTATAGCTGTAAATACCAGCTTTGCAAGAGTTAAAAGACCTGTGTCTTTTAAACTAATCTGGCCGATTTCAGAAACTGGTGATATCCAATTTGCAGATAGCCACTTGCAGGGCTCACCACGGACTGGACCCAACACTGGTGATACCAGCAAAAATAACTGTTCAATTTGGTTTCCTGTAGCACCTCGTGGCTATGTTGCAGTTGGATGTGTGGTTTCAGAGGGAACTGCACAGCCTCCACTATCCTCTGCTTTGTGCATACTGGATTCATTAGTCTCTCCTTGCGCACTAAAGGATTGTATTGTGATTCGTTCAGCTGAAGTGTATGTTGTTAATGCAGCAAATAATTCTTTTTGTTTCAGTTTAATTTGTTTTTTTCTGTATGTATTGTGAAACATATATTCTTGATCTCAACTTGTGATTGCAGATATTGTGACTTGGCTTTCTGGCGAGTGGAGAACTCTTTAGGGTCTTTCTTGCCCGCAGATCCAGTAAGTAGGGGTATATCTGGAAAAGCATATGAGCTCCGTTATATGACATTTGGTCACCTAGAATATTTTTCCAAAGCACAACAAAGTTCAAATGTTGAAAATGTATCACTGGATCATGGTCGGACTCTTCAGTCAGAAAAATCTTCATCTGTAACATCTAGTCATGTATTCGAATCCGTTGCTAGTTTTAAATTGATATGGTGGAATCAAGGGGCTGCATCTAGGAAAAAGCTGTCCATATGGCGCCCGGTGGTCCTACCTGGGATGGTGTATCTTGGTGACATTGCTCTCCAAGGGTATATCTCAACCAAACATAATGTTTTTGTATTTCCAGTGACTAGTTGTATTGCAAATTGATTCTGATATAATTAATATAAATAATTGCAGGTATGATCCACCACGCACATCTGTTGTTCTACACGATATGGGAGATGAATCATTGATGAAAGCGCCTCTTCGTTTTCAACTTGTTGGACACATTAGGAAGCATAAAGGAACTGAAAGTATTTCTTTTTGGTTTCCTCAAGCTCCTCCAGGATTTGTTGCTTTGGGATGTGTTGCTTTTAAGGGCACACCCAAGTTGGATGACTTTAGCTCACTAAGATGTATACGCAGTGATATGGTAACTGGTGATCAATTCTCTGAAGAAAGTGTGTGGGATACATCTGAAATCAAGCTTAGATCAGAACCATTTAGTTTGTGGACTTCAGGCAAGGACGTGGGTACATTTATTGTTAGAAATGGATTTAGAAGGCCACCAAAAAGATTTGCTATGAAGCTTGCAGATCCAAACCCATCAAGTGGTACATACAGTATTGTGATTGGTGCTCAGATACAGACATTTTCTGCAGTACTTTTTGATGATTATGGAGGATTGGTGAGGTCATTAGCTTAGTTTCTAAACACTTCAGATCTTTTGAGTGTCCAATCACTCCTAGCACAATTTGGCTTGAGATTTGTTAAAAATATTAAAATTGAGCCACTGTGAAAATTAACACGTTGTTTTGCAGATGGTTCCACTACTTAACCTCTCATTTAGCGGCATT
Organism: Acorus calamus; assembly: GCA_030737845.1. Taxonomy (NCBI): domain Eukaryota; kingdom Viridiplantae; phylum Streptophyta; class Magnoliopsida; order Acorales; family Acoraceae; genus Acorus; species Acorus calamus. The sequence goes on along the minus strand of CM060867.1, from coordinate 12,001,883 downwards.
GGGTCCAGTTTACATGAAAGATCAGACTATCTAGATTCAACTATGAGTTTTTCTTTAGCTGCAAGATCTTATAATGATAAATATGATTCTTGGGAGCCTCTTGTTGAACCAATGGATGGATTCATAAGGTGATTCTCTGCAGATTACGTACCCTTTATGCTTTCCTTGGTCAGTTCATGTAGTTACACTATTTGATTCCCTTCTAAGCATTATATATATCCATCGACACATTTTTGTACCATCATGATTCTGCCCATAAACAGATTATCATCCATTTTTATTTTATTTTAAGGAGAGCACATACATTATCACCCACTACTAATATCATATGCAGGTATCAATATGATCTTAATGCTCCTGGTGCTACTTCCCAATTACGTGTGACATCCACAAGGGATATGAATATGAATGTTTCTGTATCCAATGCAAACATGGTCCTTCAAGCTTATTCTAGCTGGTGCAACCTGAGCCATGTCCCTGATTCCTATATAAAGAGAGTGAGTGTGTTTGTATCTATTTCGAATATTTTGCAAAAATTCTATTTATTATCAATTTCTTATGAAGCAACTGTTATCTGGATTCTTCTGTCAACAGGAAACTGTTCCTTTTGCTTATGATGGGAGATCCGTAATTGATGTCCATCACAGGAGAAATTACTACATTGTCCCATTAAATAAGCTTGGACATGACCTTTACATACGAGCGACTGAAATGAAAAGCATTTCCAATATTATTAAACTACCATCTGGGGATGTCAAGCCTGTAAAAGTTCCAGTGTCTAAAACTATGCTGGATTCTCATTTGAATGGCATTCTCAAACGAACATGTTCAATAGTGACCATCATCATTGGGGATGCAGAGGTATGCTTGGTCATTTCATCTGAAATAGGAATTTGAACAATGATGTTTGACATTTTTATTTTGTCTGGGGTCTTTTTAATGGTTATATTTGGGGTTTTATTGTATATTGATGTTTTCATTACTTTTCTTTTCTTGTTTTGGGTAGCAAAAAGGAGAGAGAAGGGACGGCAAATTGTTTTCTTTTCTTATCTTTCTTTTTTGTTTTTTTTGGGGTGTGTGTGTGTGTGTGTCGGGGAGCGGGGTCGGAGCTTAGCATGTAACTCATCTATGTTGCTGTTGTAATTTAATAGCTTAAAGTGTGTTGTGCATTACACATTTACCTAAATGGCTATTTCAGTCTTTCTTATTGGTTATTGTAGTACTTTACGTTTCTAAAAAAAAAAATTAAATCAGATAAAAAAGGAACAAATAAAGCATTACCTTATCTTCTATATAAATATCAGATATCTATTAACTGTCTCAAACTCTGTTCATTTTTTTTCTATTTCAGATTGTTTTGTTTAGAAAGTTTAACACAATCATGTCAAACAACATTCAAAGAGAATGTATATAATATGCATCTATGTTGTTAACGGGGCTCATCCTTGCAGCTTCCACTACCAATTAGTGGTACTATTTTTTTTTGAATGATTCATCCATTTTACTGACCAATACTTGCCTGGTCCTCTTTGAGTGTGAATTCAAGGTTTTGCATATACAGGCAGGAAGAGTTCATAGATATATATATATATCTCCATGGTCTGTAAGATGATTCCTTTTTCATAGCAGTACCATGATGATTATTTCTACTAAAAAATTTCTTCTCATCTTTTTTGTATGATAACTTTCTGGAATTTTGTTGCTCCAAAACGCCTCTGATATCTGACAATCGACTTGTGTTCTTATATTCTAGAGTTAATGGGAGAATGTTTATGTTTGTTTATATTGAAATATTTACCTTTTGGTTTGTAGTTACCTGTAGCTCCAGAATTACTAGATATATATATATATGTCCATGGTCTGTAAGATGATTCCTTTTCATAGCAGTACCATGATGATTATTTCTACTAAAAAATTTCTTCTCATCTTTTTTGTATGATAACTTTCTGGAATTATGTTGCTCCAAAACGCCTCTGATATCTGACAATCGACTTGTGTTCTTATATTCTAGAGTTAATGGGAGAATGTTAATGTTTGTTTATATTGAAATATTTACCTTTTGGTTTGTAGTTACCTGTAGCTCCAGAATTACTAGATATATATATATGTCCATGGTCTGTAAGATGATTCCTTTTCATAGCAGTACCATGATGATTATTTCTACTAACTTTCTGGAATTATGTTGCTCCAAAACGCCTCTGATATCTGACAATCGACTTGTGTTCTTATATTCTAGAGTTAATGGGAGAATGTTAATGTTTGTTTATATTGAAATATTTACCTTTTGGTTTGTAGTTACCTGTAGCTCCAGAATTACTATCTCACCAGTATACAGCTGCGATCCACCTTTGTCCTAGTCAAGACATCCCCAACGAATCACTCTTTCAGGGACAAAGTGCCCGGACATGTGGTGTAGATTCGGAACTGTCCTCATTTTCTAGACTTGCTTCGGTGAGATGGGATGAAACTTTTACCTTCAAGGTTGATTTTCTGGTAAGGAATTTGAAACTCTTTTACATCTGCTAGTTTTGCAATATGTCATTTTAAATTATGTTATTGTTCATTGATGCAGATTATAGTACTACTAGAATAATTTTCTCGGGAAGGCATACAATTTTGCTCTTCAATTAGCACGTTTAGCTCTTAAAATGGTTTTTGTTTAAAAAATTTTGGATGAACAAAATAGCAATGGTTAATTACTTTCTTGATTTAGGATAACATTCTTAATTTTTTTCCATAAAAAAACATTCTTAATTTTTCATGTGGGGGTTGAGCGTCATAAGATTGAGAATTTCTTGTGGAAGCTTATATCAGTATGTGATATTTTGTTTCTGGTAATAGGTAGTGGTTCCCTTTTCCACAAAAAGTAAACCAAAGCATGTGAAGTTATTTCATGGATATGCCATTTATAGACGTGCATATGCAGAATGGTTTGTGTGTAACTATGGTACAACATTAATTTGCAGTTGAAATTGATAACCACATAATTGAGTGTCTTGAAAGAGAGGAACTAAAAGATCTTTCCGGTGTTTGCAAAGGATGCATGCAGAATGGTTAAATGTGATTCCTTCCTGGTGGTTGGTTAGTTGTGCTCTGGGTTATGTGGGCGAGAATATAATAATTTGGTTTGTTTTTCTGTTGGGGTGGGAGCTCGTCTACTTGGTTCCAATTATAATCACAGCGTTGTAGCAATGTGTTCTTCTTCTCATTGTAGTTTCTAGAAGCTGACATTCAAAGAATGGACATCATATAGTAACTCGGTTACTTGACATAACAGCATACATGTTTTCATTCTGATATCCTTTTATTGAGTTACATCGATGGGGAAAAAGCAATAAATCCTGCATTGGATCAAATATGTTTTGGGCGTGTCAAATTTACCACCATAGATTGTTTGAATGTCAATGCTTTCCGGCTCGCTCTTTTCATGCCAGTTTCTCTCTTCCTCAGTAGTGCTTTGGATTGTGTTAAAAAGAATATGAGTACTCTGTAAATTATGTTTTAAGAACCTGTTCAAGGTTGTTTTATCTGCTAGTTATCTAATCTTCTTTCACATCATTCCATGTGAATTATTCGATGCTCTCTCTCACTCCATGTGAATTATTTGATATTTTTTCCCTGGGGTTCGAGACATTACTAGGTGGGGAAATTGTGTAAAACATGGAAATGACCTGTATCTAGAGAGGTGAAAATGAATATACATAATAGGCCTAGGTGTGAGATAGTGGAATGGTCGAATAGATGTTGATTGTGAGCTTAAAATCCCATGTCTGAATGCTCAACCTTAACTCCCTTATTCAGCTAATTCTAAGGGGCTATTTTGTACTTTGGATGTCTCGGATACTGAAAGTTTCTTATTTTCATTTGTTGCAGGCATGCAGCTCATATTGTGCCATTTCTGGCTTTGATATGGAGCTTTAAAAGAGGAGATGTATGCCTAATGAGAGCTACCTGAAATAGCTCTAGAAAACCTGAACATCAAAGATTTTTTTAGTCCTTTCCAATGCTTTATTTTACCAAGCGAACCATTTCAAATTCCCTTTTTTGTCATAGCTCTAGTTTTTAGATTTAGATACTGGGTGACAATACAAATGAATGGTAGAGTAAGATTGTCTATAATTGCTGGAAACGGTGATCTCCATACAGGGGTGGCACCACATATAATGTGGTGGGGTCAATTGAATCCAAACTTTGTCACTCTTTCAAACCATGACAACCCAACCCACCATTGACCCCACCATCCCACCAGTTGACCATGCCCGACCCAGATTTTATATTAAAACCCCAAAATTTCTCTTATTACTGTGTTACCATAATAAAGATTAGATTTGAATCATCTCTCTCTCCCATCTCCACAGTCCGCCGCTCGCCATCACACAGCCCCTCACAGCCCCTCACTGTAGACATATTCGTTAATGTTGACAATTTCAAAATATGAAATATTGTCAAGGACAATTGTAAAAGTTTACATATTGGAAATCTTTCATTTCCTTTCTTTGATGATTTATTTTTTATTAATGTAAGTTGTCGTTCTATTTTCAAAAGAAAAGTTTATGTTTTTGATAAATTTATGATAAGAGTAGATTTTTTTAAAATTTTGTAGAATTATTTTTTTAAATGACTCCATCTATAAAAATTCCCAGAGCCGCCACTGTCTCCATATATCCATTCTAATTGTAATTTGAGGATGGAAGCCCATAAAAACTAGATGAGTGGAAAAGCTTTTTTAGAGAGAGATCTGATCGTAGGCTCCATAAGGACTAGAGCTTGCTAGGTCTGTTTTGGTCATGTGGGTCAGGGATATATTTATTGGGGTGTGTGCGCGTGTGTACTAGTTTTATTCACGTGCCAAATGCATGTGGACCTAAATGTACAAGATGTACTAATAATATTGATATGAAAAACACAATATAGACGAAAAGTTTATAGAATATTTAATCATAAAAAAACTCATTCCATTTAACATGTTTATAGAACATAGATTTTTTCATATTATAATAAAAATAACATAACAAATCTTTATAGAATTCAATTGAAATAAATTTTGTAATATCTGGAATTTTGAATTATTAAAATTTGAATATATTGATATGATTTAATTAAATGTGATTTTGAAATCTTTAGATATATTTATTGTTTATCCAAATATGATTTGAAATCTTAAAATTTGAATAAATATATATGAGTAATTGCTAAATTTATGGGAGAGTAAAAATGGAAATGAAAACTTGTCACTTTGCCTTTAATAAATAATAGATATAGATATTGTTGATTCAGATCAAGATTTGTTGCATTGTAAATGTGTATTTCCACATATTTTAATTTCTTATGCCTTGGATTAAATTGGAATTTGCCCATAAACAAAAACTCTAAAAGGTATATTGCAGAGGAAGCGGAAATCTCTGCAGTTGAGGGAGGACAGATTTAATTTACATCTAGAGATGCTAATTTCTCTGAATTTTGGAAAGAATGCACTTTTTTTTCAGTGGGTGGGTGGGTGGGTGTGGGAATGGAGAATGAGAGGCATAGATGATAGATTGGGGCACAAGCAGTTTACATGAGTAGACCCTGTTGAGGATAACCAAACAGGAATTGCAATGGACATCTGGATTGCTTGATCTATGTGGATGTTGTAAGAAATTTTTTTGTAGAAGAGAGATGGAAAACTCCTTGATGTTGTGTGTGTGTTTTGGGTGGAGGGGATGCATCATGTTTGTCAGTTACTACATTGACCATCAGGGAATAAAGCTGGGTCATTCCGAATATTAGGTTCACGGACTTGATGTACGGGGAATTATGGTTGCTGTTGGGATGCATTTAGTTATCGGGGAACAATATCACTGATGGATGATCTTTAAAAGGGGATTCACATAATATGTCTTGGGTGTGTAAGAAATATCCACTTTGTGTTGGATAAGCAGATTTCTCAATTGAGGTGTGGTTATAAGATTCTTATTTTCAATCCTTTTATTATGAAATGCAGTTTTATTATGAAATTCTTATTGTCAATTCCTTTGTTTGGAAGATCTATAAAGGACAAATTATAGATCTGTGTAGATGATTTTCATATAGAGCTGTGTAAAAGAGGGTACGCACCATAGTTTAAAAAGCATGTGCGGACCCCATGTGCGGTGGGGTCCGCATACAGTACATGCGGCCGCATGTACGGTACATGCGGCCGCACATTGTATATTTATTTTTATTTTTTTTTAAAATTAGTATATGTGCGTTTGAACCTCGTTCGAACGGAATTCGAACGTCAAAGGACCGTTTGAATCCCGTTCGAACTGGGTTCGAACCGTTTGAATCCCGTTCGAACTGGGTTCGAACGCCTGAAGGGCCGTTTGATTCCCGTTCGAACTGGATTCGAACGGCTGACCGCACATGACCGCATATGCCCCGCACATGACCGCACATGGCCGCACATGGCCGCACATGACCGCACTTTGACAGCACTTGGACAACACTTGGGTGTTGATGTGCGCCGAGGGGGGCACATCAGCACGTGCGGCCGCACGTACCGGTACGTGCGGCCGCACTTTGAACTATGGTACGCACTTTGACAGGTACCTGTCAACCTTCCCTCCCTCAACTACCTGCTCTATAAGGATTCATCTGATTGATCATTTCTACAGTTCCACTTATTGTAAATCATAGAATTATATCAATACCATTTACAATTACCAACAAAAAAATTGATCTCGTTCAGCAACTGTGTCAGCTTAACTGCAAGGTGTAAAGCACAACAAAGGATTGAAATACACCAAATATGAACTTTGGAAGGGTGTTTTCCAAATATTTGCGGTTTGTAGTGTTTAAGACATGCAATCACTTATATGCAGGCCATTGAATGTGCTAGCACAGAATAAGGGGCACAACGTGGTATCTTGTAGGAATACTGATAACTAAGTGGGGTTTGGACCCATAATAGCACATTGGTTGACAACAAAATTTTTAAACTGCATGGTTATGAAAATAATGATGATGAAGATGCTCATATCTTTTTAAGTTTTCATCAATTGATTATAAAGGTAATGAAAATGAGTCACTCAACATATGGGTTCATCGAAGTATTTACCTGTAGGAGATATTTATTTGTAGAATGCATTTATAAGGTGGCCTATTATAGTCTGGTGACTGATCAACCTAACTTGTTCAAATTTTTATGACCTTTTTTTTTGTTTTTCTAATGCTTTATGTATCTATTATCTTGCAAGAACTTGGATGGTGTGCACTGATCATTCATTCACACTATTCGATTGCTTGTTATATGGGTGCTTTTGGTTTCTAGTTGCTCTCAGAAATCAAGGGTATTTTATCATCTGTGTGTTTATATTCATTTATGCAGGACTATTACAATGTGAAGATCATTGTGACCGACATCGGAAAAGGTATGACCAGCTTTTGTTTCTTGTGATGGTAATGCTTAAACTTTTAGTTTTTCCAACTTTCTACCAATTCAAACATATATAATTTTACAGGTGAACCTGTTGGAATGTATATTATGCTCCTTTGAATGAGATAGCAAGCAGTTCAAAATCCTATGATCCTGATAAAGAACTACATTGGAGAGAACTGTCCTCACCAAAATACACGGTGAATTTGCCCTAATCCTACATTTACATGTTTAGGCTTAGGAGATTCGTTTTTTCCACTGTCACACACATGGTTTGATAATGTACAGCACGTTGATGTACTAGCATATCGTTGTTAACACCCTTTATTTGTTATGTAGCAAATGGCTCAAGAAGAAATGAACACTGAGTTCTGTGGAAGGTTAAGATGTGGTGTAATTCTATCTGTCAGATCTGAAGTTCTACATGACAAACCAAGTCTCTGGTAGGGGCAGCAAATCTGGATTCATTCAGATTAGTCCTGCCAAAGAAGGTCCTTGGACTACTGTGAGGCTAAACTATGCTGCACCTGCGGCATGTTGGAGGTTAGGAAATGATGTTGTTGCCAGCGAAGTTAATGTCAAAGATGGTAACAGATATGTTGAGATACGGTCACTTGTGCGTGTTACAAACAACACTGATTTTGTTATTGATCTGCGCCTTGACTCCAAAGCAAGGACAATCGATGAGCAAGAAGTGGAAGAGATTGGCAATCATATAGAATCAGACGAATTCTTTGAGATGGAGAAATATAATCCATCCATTGGGTGGATCAATATTTCCACTGATACAACATCATTTGATTCTTCTAATGAGAGCATTGCAATGGATGAGCCTCAGGTAATTTTTTTTGTTGAACTAGGAATATATTGGTGGAGTTTCAAATTTTAAACTAAATTTGATATATGAATTGCAGTATCTCATACATTTTGTCATCATTCTTCCTCCCAATTTATTGACCTGCTGAAAGTTTACACCGCTAACCCAGATTAATTTCATGGAAATCTCATATATTGTTGTATGATAGAACTTGTGCCATCAACAGCCAATCACAAGCTTTTGTATTTTATTCTTCAATTAAACAATTGCTACACATAAGTCCATTGTCAGTTTGATTACATGTATTAATATACTTAGTTGATGAACAACATGCCTGTTGTTATGCTAGGCAGTCTTTTAAATGTACTCTGCTGTCAAGTGTTCATCATCAGCATTTTTTTATTCATCATGTTGGCCATTGTAATTAATATATATTCAAGTGCAATATATATTCAAGTACTTTAGCTCCCATAACAATCCTATCAGGCTTTGGAGTCCTATATCCAGAGGGTTAGAAGAATGAATAATTCTATAATGTACAGTTTCATACAACACGTGTGCCTAACAAAAACAAATTCTCATTTTTGATAAAGAGCAAGCAAGACATAAATCATAGGACGGTTAATGAAAATTATTATTGCATTATGTGCGGACACAAATGCACCGCAAATGCGCCACATTTTTAACAAATGGATGACATCACATTTGCCATCTCAAGTATCGGTACATGGGTCATACTTAAATCACTGGTCAAGAGATTTGACGCAATTTGAACAAATTCTTGGGGAGATATTGTATCCTTGATTTGGTGGCCAAAAGTTTTGAATTTCCCCACAAGTTCAACAATAAGAGAAATAAGAGCATTAAGGGAAAGTTCTCACAGGTAATGCATGCAGTATGTTGGCATGCATTTTCAGGGAATGCAACTCGTGAGAAGGGGTGATTGACGGGCTGCGTTGGGGCTTGGGGTATTAACAATGTGGTTCAGGCAATTTAATGATAAACAAGGATGTGACATTCTTAATTGAGTAATTGTTTTTGGGATGCATTTTGTTCATTTCCCCCCTGTTTTCACCTTGATGACTGATGAGGCATCTTGTGTTTTTGATCGAGATTGAGCATTATGCTCCCCTCATTTATGGTGTTCCCACAATTATTAATATGATATGGATGATATGCTTCTCACCTTTCTTCAAATAATATAAAAATAACTTTTCCTGGTTTATGTCAGTTTATAATTATTACATTGATCTGTATATAAGTAGTTTTGAAGGATGATAACATAATACCCGACCATCTCAAATGAGACATGGAAATTTCTATTTTATGGATCAGAATTGTTCTTCCGTGATATTTAAGCAATTTAGGAAATTTTTTAAACAATTTGTATAGATGATAAAAATACAATAGGGAAATTTATTCTGAGAGTTAGCCAATACACGGGTTCAAAGTCCATGTGGGTGACACCACTGTTACCTATATTGATGCATACAAGAACCCCCCAATATTTCATGCAGGGTTGCTTTGTGTGATTTTATTCTGTGCTTCATCCTATTCTTTGAAAGGTAGATTTACCGTACCCTCCTATTATCATGGTTTGAAACATGCATGTATGGTTGCCTAGCTACCTAGTTGTTGATTGGTTGTAGCAAAATGGATTGATATCTGCTCATACAATTCCAAGATGTTCTCCTTGTGTGACCCTACTATGAAAGGACGAGGTTAGTTTTCTTTTCATAGTTGCTAAAATATGTTTCCATATATAAATTTCATTTGGAATACTAAACTATTAAACTTGCTTGGAAGTTTGATTTACATTTTGGCCTATACTTTAAGTGGATCTTTGCTATCGACCTTTTTCATTGGTATTAGATGAAACATGTAATTTCATTGATTCTTCCAAATTCAAGTATGCTTAATTCCCCATCACTCTTTTTGTGCAGGGAATTTCCAGGGTTGAACTACCATCAGGATGGGAATGGATTGATGATTGGCATGTTGACACTATGACGGTGAACACTGGTGATGGCTGGGTCTATGCACCAGATCCTGAACATTTAAGATGGCCTGATTCACACAACCATATAAATTCTGTTAATTATGCACGGGGCAGGCGATGGATCAGACATAGGAAACAGATTTCAACTTATGTAAACCAGGAAATATCAGTAGGGTTACTGAAACCTGGTGAAACTCTTCCTCTTCCATTGTCAAGTTTGACACATACTTCATTATCATACATCTTGCATATAAAGCCAGTGAAAATTGATAGTCCAAATGAGTATTCATGGAGCACTGTACTGGATAATTACGAACACACAGAAAATCTTGGTGCCTCTGGTGAGCTATCAGAAATTTGTGTATCAAATCTGACTGAGAGAGAGAAATTGTTATACTGTTCACGAATATCTGGAAACTCTGTGAATAAATCCCGGGGTTTGTGGTTTTGCTTGAGTGTAAAAGCTAGTGAGATTGGAAAAGACATACAGTCTGATCCGATATATGATTGGAACCTCTTCATCAACTCTCCTTTATGTCTTACCAATTTTCTTCCTTTCACTGCTCAATATTCTGTTCTTCATGAGGAGTCAAGTGGTCAACTTGTTGCACTATCTGAAGGTGTATTTTCACCCGGTGAAACTGTCAAGGTCTACGATACTGATCTAAGAAATCCCCTGCACTTTTCTCTGCTTCCTCAAGGAGGATGGCGGCCAGCACAAGTATTTCTTTTGTATTTTTATAATTCCTGACTATTTATAGTGCTATGTTGCTTGCATGGTGTCAATTGACCTTTTCTTTTGCATACAGGAGCCTATTCTCATATCTCATAGTAGTAAGACACCATCAAAAACAATGAGTATAAGAAGTTCTTTTTCTGGAAGGTTTGCACACTACTCACAGTGGCATGATTTAGAGAGTTTACTTCTTACTTTTATATTTAAACCGAACAAACTCCTCGCAGGATCACACAGATTATTCTTGAACAAAACCTTGACAAGGAGTTGTTGACATCAAAGATCATCAGAGTGTATGCGCCATATTGGATTTCAAGTGCAAGATGTCCTTCACTGACATATAGGCTTATAGATATATCTGGGAGGAGAGAGAGACAGTTCTCCCTTTTTTCTCGTTCAAATGATGCCAATGAAAAAATTCTGTGGCAAATCACAGAGGAGGAAATGCTTGACGGTTGTACCATTGCTTCTGCAGTAAACTTCAAAACTTTAGGCCTTTCATTGTCACTAGGTCAACATGGCGAGCGGCAATTTGGACCTGTTGGAGATCTTTCTTCTCTTGGTGATATGGTGAGTTTACTCCTATAATCTTTGTTTTTGTGTATTATACTTACAAAAGTAATTCAATCCTTTTTTTTTGTTTTAGGATGGATCAGTTGATCTTTATGCATATGATGGTGATGGAAATTGCCTTCGAATATTCATTTCCTCAAAACCGTGTCCTTATCAAGCTGTCCCAACGAAGGTACTTGTCAAAGTTCAACTTCTAAGAAGTTGTATTTTCTCATAGCTTATTTGAAATCTGTGCTTGTTTGTTAGGTGATATCTGTTCGACCATATATGACATTCACAAACAGGATGGGCCAAGATATCTTCATTAAGTTTAGTGATGGAGAACAGCCAAAGATTCTTCATGCGTATGATGCAAGGGTTGCATTTGTCCATTGTAGAACTGGCTCAACTGATAAGTTCCAGGTAATGGGCATCCTCACATTCTATGTTTTTAGTACCAAAATATCTTGCAATTATTACATGGTCTTCATTGTGTGAAACGTTGACATACTCAGAGCTCACTTTCATTTGTGCTTATGCACCTATTTTGGACTTGATTTGTACAACTTCCATTTTTTCCCCTTTAACTTTATTATTAATTTTTGTTATTTATGCGGCTTTAAGATGGTATTCTATGTTATGTGGTAAGATTGTTCTTATTTGGTAGGCATTGTTCTACATGTACCAAATAGAACTTGACATGGTATCTCTGAAAAAAATTGCACTCTGTATATCCTTGAGCTTATTATTGATTTTTGGTGCTCATATATCAAGAGTGAGGTAATATATACATTTAACAAGATGTAAAATCAAAATCAAATGTGTATTTGACGCATTTGTTTCTGGCTTAGGATATCACCACCCAAGAGTTCCAAGAGGCCCATGGATTGGGTGAGGGTGAGAGTGTTTAGTCCCACATCTCTAATGAGAGGAGATAATTTGTGTTTATGTGTGAGCACAACCCTTACACACCAAGACGCGTTTTAAAGCCTTATGAACCCATTTAGGGGAAAAATAGACAATTTCTTGCTGTGTAAGACTGATGTGTTACAATTGGTATCAGAGCCTCTCCATTACCGATGGTGGGTGCGGGTGGCAGCCCACTAAATTTTATGAGGACGTGTGGCCTATTAGTCGGGGGGTGATTGTGATGCCTGACCTAGGCCTAAGAGTTCCTTATGAAAATAAGAGGCCCATGGATTGGGTGAGGGTGTTTATCCCACATCGCCTAATGGGAGGAGATAATCTGTGCTTATATGTGAGCACAACTCTTACACACCAAGACGCGTTTTAAAGCCGTGAGTCTATTTAGGGGCAAATCGAACAATTTCTTGCTGTGTAAACCTGGGGCGTTACAGTGTATCTTGCAAGCATTTGTTTCATGGGACTTTTGACTTGAACAATATCACCACTCAATCAAGTCATTAAATCCATAATTAAATCTACAATATAAATCCTTCTAAGAAAACTAAAGGCTGGAAAGTCCATGTGATTAATATGAATTATTGTTTTAATGAAGTCAAGATCTGTTAAGTTGATTATTGCTAAATTTTGAGTTGAGAAAAAAATTTTGATTCCCATGGCCTAAGATCAGCCACTTACTATTGATTTTGTGACTGGAGTTGATGAAATTGTAATTAAGTCTCATGACTTAATTTTGTAGATCAAATGAGGAGACATATATTTTTTTTCATATGAGGGTCAAGAGATGGGGATGTTGAAAAATGAGGTCTTATAAAAGAATCGGGACTGAATCCAATTTTGGTAAGAATTTCTGGGGACTTATTTCAATATACTCTTGACTAAATTCATTATTACACTTTATGGGGATATGATTTTTTGGTTTTAGAGGAACTGATTTCAAAAAGATTTCATCCCTTCTTTTTAACTCAAATATGTTGTCAATCTTCCTGGATAAATGTGTTATGTGGTTATATTTTAATAAATTAATTATTATATTTAATGGGGATGGTTATTAGAAGTGGGTTTGTTAATTGAAATGTTGAAGTTGATGGAAGTGGATAGTTAGGAGTTATTTTTTTACCGCTCTCTTTACATGTGTTTGTACATGTTGTATGGCCTATAATTTGTTTTTGGAAAACAAAACTGGTAGGCATTCTACCACTGTATTTAAAAAAAAAGTGGGGTACAGTGCTGTGAAAACAACATGAAGGAAAATAGAGAAGAAAAACAGACAGAGGACACACAACCAGTAGAAAAGGATTCTACTGACTTCAGAAGTGATGAATTATGAAATTTATTTTGGATTTCTTGTTTATTAGGGGGTTTTCGCTCCCCTTGAAATGGGCTACAATGGAGGTGTCGCTTCCCTCAAACTGGGTATTATCCTTGTTAGACAAAGGTACATATAAAATATGCAGGGGATGTCAAATTATGTCTGTGAAGAATCCCTTTTGGGATCTAATCCTTTCAACCCCATCTTAGCTCATGGAAGAAAGAAAGACAAAACCACATTACTTTGCTAGATCAGTGAGAAATTTCACCTATATATACATTTGCAGTAATTGTACACTTTTTACATTTTCACGCGAAAAAATTGTTTCCAATAATTGAAAGTAGATCGTCTATTAATCCTTAAGACCACTACCACTGAACAAGAATATACTAACACATCAGATATTGGGTTTCTTCCAATATTAAACCTTGCACATCCTTTTGGTTTCCTCCTACTGGTACAAATGATCTTGGCACTCTTATCCTGATCTGATCATTGTGGTCTGACTTTAAATGTTTGCTTTTAGATCCGGTTGGAGGATACAAATTGGTGTTTTCCTATAGAAATTACAAAGGAGGACACTATCACTCTTGTGTTGAAATTATTAAATGGTGGTAGGAGATTTCTGAGAGCAGAAATTCGTGGCTATGAAGAAGGCTCAAGGTTCTTAATTGTGTTCCGTCTGGCTTCAGCTCGTGGTCCTATCAGGTATGGCCTTCAAGACATTAAGTTTAAAGAAATCTTGTTTATAAGTGTTATTGCCTGCAGTTTACTGAGAGAAGTGCCTCTTTACAGCATTGAGAACCGAACAGGTCATATAGTCATTGAAATCCGCCAGTCAGGCTTACTTGATGGTGCATGGATCCAGTTGCAACCTCTTTCAACTGTGAATTTTTCTTGGGAAAATCCTTATGGTTGCAAGCTTCTTGATGTTAGAACCCAAAATGGAATAGTTGTTCAAAATGTTAGCTTGGAGAAGTCAGCTGAATGTTCAACTGAGTTACAGTCACAGGGTATCCACCTTCATATAATAGAGATGGGAAAAATGAAAGTTGCTCGCTTCATTGTTGACCAAGTATTGCAATCAAATTCAAATGGATATCATGAATCTACATCATATGAAAATGTAGTCTCTTCACAAATGCTGGGTGAGGTGCAGAATGATGCTGTTCCACTAGAACTTATTGTTGAGTTGGGTGTGGTAGGCATCTCTGTGATTGACCATAGACCAAAAGAACTCTTATATTTGTATTTGGAAAGAGTTTTTATCTCATATTCCACAGGTTATGATGGACGGAATACGAGCAGGTATCAAGTTTTTTTCGGTCTATTTTTTGGTGATTTTTTTAGTTTGTATATTTATTTATTTTAATAAAGATTTATATTATGTGATGCCTTTCAGATTTTCTGGTCTAAATTTTGCAAGTCAACTGATTGAAACCATGCTATAGTGCTGTTATTCAGTTTGTTGAATATTCTTTTCTCGCCATCTGAATTCTGATTTATATATCTTCAAAGAAACACAATGTAGAAACATTATTTTTTTTCCATTTTTTGTGTCAAGATAGAATCAACTTTTATGTAATGCCGTTGTAACGATATCCTTGGAGAAATTCTAAAGTTGTCAAGATTCTTTTTTTTTGTGTTGATATATATCATAAAAATGTTTTAATGGGCTGAGATTATTCTGTAATGCTGTTGTAATGATATCCTTGGAGAAATGCTAACTTTTGTGAACCAATTTCTTGATTCTTTTGTTGGATATAGATCATAAGAATATTTAGTTGCGCAGTGAATTTTATTGTACATATTGTTTTTTAAATTTGCTCTTTTGGAATTTCTATCTTGACGTTTTTCACACGTCAGGTTCAAGCTTATTCTGGGTCATTTGCAACTTGATAACCAGCTCCCATTGACATTGATGCCTGTCCTGCTGGCTCCTGAGCAGACGAGTGATCTACATCATCCTGTGTTTAAGACTACTATCACAATGAGCAATGCAAATACAGATGGTACTCAAATTTTTCCATATGTCTACATCCGGGTAATACTCCATTTAATTGAGTTCCTTGCTATTCATACATTTTCATGCAAATTCTTTTTTAATAAATCATAGCAAAAAATGGAGCTTCTCGACCCATACAATAATAGTCTGCATAATAGTTTATAAGTCCTTGTCTCATAAGAAGTGTGCTTGGGCAGGTAACTGAAAGTCGTTGGAGGCTTAACATTCATGAACCAATTATTTGGGCATTGATTGAGTTTTACAACAAACTGCATATGGAACGTATTCCCAGTAGTTCAAATGTCACTCAAGTTGATCCTGAGATACGGATAGAGTAAGAACTCGATCAAAATGTTCATTTTGTTTCCCAGGCACTCTAATTACTGCAATTCATTAACTTGGCAGTTTGGTCGATCTATGTTTTTTGTGCCTTTTTATGTCACACTAATCTTCTATTTTTTTATGTAATACAATGGGAAAATCAGAATTTTTGGGGAATATGAATACTTTTATCCTGTGTGAATGGGAAATGGTTTATAAGCAGAATTTAGAAAGGGGACACTCAAAAAGGGGAAAAGGTAATAAAATAAAAAGGATTGTTTAAGATGGCATTCAGACTAATATAAGGGACAGGAAACTATACCAATAGCAGCTTGGAAACAAAGTTCAGAATGAAGGTATTGAACAAAATGAATAACTGGCTTTATTAATCTCATATCCAATGCCCACAGTTTCTCAAATCTCAAACCACTGGTCTATACAAATTCATTTTAGTGCAGCTTGCTTAACCCAAGGAAACTGTTTGAAATCAAGAGGAAAATGGGGCATGAAGAAAAAATGTTAATATTAAAAGATAA
>CM060867.1:11925285-11975285 GCA_030737845.1 Acorus calamus | reverse complement strand
TATCGTTTTTGTATTCTGTCAGGGGCTCAGTTATTCAGTTACAACATTTGGGTTTCTCAATAACAATTTGCAAAAACCAAGATCTGCCCCAGGATGGTTCACAATTTTCATGGTTTTTGAGCTGAATAAACATTGTAAAACAAAATTATCCAGTCCAATCACAAAAAACAAAAAAAACAAAAAACAAAAGAATATACCACACCTGCAACTCAACAACAAACTCAGGAGGATTCTCAACCTCTGCAGTTGAATCTGTCACCCTATGGTCCAAAGACTCCATAACAGAAGCTTTATTTCCTTTTTCTAAGAAAACATCATCATCCACTAAAACTGAATAGCTACTATGAGTGCCAAGAAAAATGCAAGAGTCCAGATATTCTCCATTCTGCAACAGAAAAAAAAATTGTAGAAAGGTATGAGAAATAATGGGAACTCATATGAAGGATAGTGCTCACAATGAAGGATAAATACCTTAATAAAAACATTTTTAAACTGCAATCTTTTTCCATCTCCCACATATATAATAGCTTCCTTGCTCGCATCACAAGATCAATTCCGTGTCTATCTTTTAAATGCAAAGTTCCACCCAACCCGTCATATATGAAATGATCATATCTTTCTTCATCAACAACCAGAGGGTTAAGGGGGGAGAGAGAGAAATCCGATGAGGGCTGACTATAAATTTGTTGATGAAGGATGATTGCGTGATCCATAATATAAGATTCATCATTTTCCTCATTTGACAGCATATCGCGAACTGTTGGAACAAAGAACTCAACAGCAGCTAGTATAAAATCCAATGCAACAAGCAACTGTGGTCTCTGCACATATAGTGATATGCTTGTTGATAACCGGCTAAACTTAGCATCAACAATGAGCATGGTAAGCGCCGGTGCAAATCGATTACCAGCCACTGCTACTTTTCTTTCACCAGAATCAGTTGAGTTATCAGAAGCAGCTGTATGATGAAGAGAAATATAATCAGCATTCACAGGTTTCCCAATTGCAAGTCTATATTCGTCTTTGGTTTCCTCACGATCATCAATTACAGTGAACCCTTTCAAAGTAGCTGAAAGAAAGCCATCTCCAGATGAATTAGATTTGTAAAGAATCCATGCACCAGTAGCCTACAATGATGAGATAGACACAAAATAAGTCATAAGGCATTAGACATCTCCTCATAATATATGCAAAACTAAGAGATGTTGTAAATTTAGAACTGAAGAAATCAGTTCACATAAAGGATATATGAAACAAAGTAAATCATTGGTTCAACCTTCAAACAAATTGAGAATAAGATATAAACATCACATTCATCACACACATATTGTATTGGATGGAAATCTGATTATCTAAAAATAATGATAAAATAACTAGATAATGAGTAAAATGCTGCCTTACAGTAATTCAATTTTGCTCATGTGCACAAGATTTAATCATCAAAATAAAAACCTATCCAACACCACCTGTATCTTGGAATCATTTAAATGACGGTGAAATCACACTCAACAAACTATTTTTGCCCAAATTTTTGTAACGCTTACTAACACGTCCCCAGCAAGATATCTATTCTAGCGGTAGACACACAACATAAACAGGCTCACAAAAGAAAAAAAATGTCACTACTCGTGCCAATTGCAAAACAAGAACGCCTAAAAACCTATCAAAATGGCAAAATTAACTCCAAATAAATGAGAAAATCCAAGATCCCAATTCCAAGAGCACATGCACATTTAGATTGCAAAAAGAGTTAGGACAACGAAGTCAAGTAAAACTTAGTTAAAAAAGAATTTTAATAAACAGCTGTAGTGCTCAGTGCTGTCCCACATTACATCATAGAAAATAAGCACACCATGAAATATATTAATCAAGAGTTTTCATTATATTGAATAACAAACAAAAGAGATTAAGAATGTAACGAAGAGGAGCAGATGAAGATGAGCAACAAGGTCAGGTAGTAATTGAGGCTCTACTTACATCTTAGCACCATTTCCATATTTCAAAAATAAGCACTCTTTAGCCCTTTAATTTATTCACCAAAGCTTCATTTTCTTTTCATTTCCCTCTTTTCCTTCACCTTTTTGATTGATTGAACCCTATAAAGGCTTTCTAAGGATGATGGACGGACCATGATCTTATTTACAGGGCCTATAATTCCTTGAATTCCAAAAAAGAATACCTTCATGAGTCATCAAGAAGAATTTACATGCTTATGAGTTCTTGAAACTACTTTGGCTCTTTGGATATCACTCAAACGTCCCTTAAAATGTTGAAATGTGTGCATCTTTAGAAGGGGATGGGAAATTCCGAGCCAAGTGGGACCGGACAGTGTCAAATTAAAAGATCGAAAGCACCCTGGGCCTCAGTGTTTGCTTTGCCTTCACAAGACATCATATTGGCCCCCCTTCACCTCCCGTAACTTCCTCACACCGTTACCCTCCACCCCCCACACCTGACCAAAACAAAAAGTATTCTTTCAAATGACAACCCCACCCACCCCCCACCAGTACCACCCCAATCTTGATAGGGACTACGAGGGAAAAAGATAAGAGAGATGGGATATCAATCTTGAGTAAGTTTACCAATAGTCATAGAGAAGAAGTGTTAGCATTTCCCCAGAGGTATGACGTGGCTTTGAAATTTAAGTTTAACAGGCACAACATGGCTAGCATAAACACCTATGTACCATTAGAAGTTCACTTCCCAAGTAAGCATTTATGTGGAGAGAAATATAGTGTAAATATCAACGTATGTACATGGAAATTAGTATTATAAAATTTCATATTGAAAACCAAACCAGGGTAAAAACATGCATCTAATGCCACAATGGTTCACATTTATTGCACGTTCTTCCCTTAGTTCCCTATAATATGCTTTCCAAGTTAAGAGGATCCAGATGGTTGGTGGCAATCACACAAAAAATATTCATTTCAATTAACACTTTTCATCATTTGAATGTTATGGACAGAAAATGTGACTCATTATTCAAGCACAAACACCAACAGGCTGACATATAGATCAAGATCTTACTTTCCAGAAAAAACCCTCTTTGAAAGCAGCAACAAGATATCACGTAGATCCATAGTCACATGGAAAAAAGAACTCATAACTCATTCATATATGACCAATGAAAAGACAGAATGATTCCCCAGAGAGAAAATACAAGATTCCTGGCATTTATAAAAGTGCAGCAAAAAAAGAATAGGTACCTGCACAGTACAAAGAGATGCATCTCTTGTTGTTCCAGAGTGCAAGGACAGCTCCATTAAACTAATGGCAACAGAAACATTCAAGGTGATCCATGATTCTCTCTCCGCGGATACATAATCCACGAGATTTGAAGGGAGTGGAACAAGAGGTTCCACCAAATCTCCCGAAGAAGCACCAATATCGAGATCCAGGGAGGGCACGGGATGTGGAGGCTCAGAGATGTTAGATAGTGCACATTCTGTAATAATCTGATACTCTTTATTTGACATAGCTGCTTTCAGTTCTTCAATCTAGAGCATTGGTCGTGCACTTATGAGATAGAAACACAGAAAATGAAACACCAGTAAAAATGAACACAAAATAATGTGAATTTTTTTACCATGATACGAGCCTCGATAGACGGTACTCGATGCAACAAATCCCGTAGTGACCTATTAATAGTGATAGAAAGCCCTTTAACATCTTGAATCATGCTATCACCAGATACATGTCCCATACCAACAGTCAAGTTGATGTCTTTAACCTACATCAGAAAATACAAGAAAATTTAACATACCAAATTAAGATGATACTTCAAAGAAGAGGCCAATATGATGTCCGCTCAAGGGAGCTGCTGAGTCCAATGGATAATATGACAACAATGCCAAAGTCATGAAATAGATAGAATTAACTTACTACGAGATCTATAATAGAGCTGGAAAAATACTCCTTTTTTTTAAAATGAAAAAGGTTGGCTACATCCGTCATTATATCAATATAAGTGAAACAAGCAGTATTATATAAATTTAAGGTGCTGAAGAGTTTTCTAAAGAGATTTTTTAACTGTCTGGATCATTGTGCACGGCTCTGAATATTGCATGAACCCTTAGATGCATGAAAACGAGACAGGATAATTCTTAAAGCCTCTTCCACATCTTTCTCAAGACCCACCCCTATCACGTCTATGTGATAGATGCTGATACAAGGTTGCTACTACTTAGGTGTACTGATTTACAGTTCTATGGCTAAAAATAAACAACAAGAAGAACATGAGACAATTTTATTAGTTTCATTACAGATATAAGAAACAATATGAATATACCTGGACGGTCATTATGTCCATATGAACAGCATCCATTCCATTCTTATCACCAACCCATTCGAATTTATTTTGCACGGTTATATTCAGCACATCAAGCTCCAAATAACTGCAAGACAAAATATAAATAAATAAACTCATCTAGTATTGTCCACTTATCAGTGGAAAAACCAGTTAAAAATTAGATTATACTACTCTAAATGCAAGTAAAATGTCAGAATCCTAAACTTACTCAAGAGCATCCGTCTTACGAGGCATCACAATAATGGGCTTGGAAAGTGTAAGATCTAGCTTTAAAGCAGGTGATCCTTCAATTTCTGTGGTGGTGAACCACTTTTCTGAATTTGTTACCTGATCTTTCAGTTTAACAATGTTCTTTGAGTTGCTGGAAGAAAGGCCAAGAAAGTAACTACCAATCTGCATACAGTAACTCGTCTTCAGTAAGCTTTTTGAATATTTAAACTAGATGTATACAGACTTCAGAAAGTTTACCTCCTGCACAAAACGGTTCAGATATATAATCCGCACTTCTGAAAGTTGACCCACAAGGCTATAATCAAAATCTATGTAGTCTTCATCGTCGACACTAAATGAACTGAAGTCCAGCTGCATATCAGCAGGTGAAATTTAGTGTGTATATATATATATATCAAAACAAAATTTTAGAATTTTTTATTTTGAAAAGATATGCAATTCTACCTCGATTAATAATATGACCGGAGTACAATTGAAGTTAGAGATACAGGATAGAGAGCAAATAAATAACTATAAAGCAAAAGATGGGGATAAACGCCGGCCCTAGACCACTGACTGTAACCCAGATTACACATAAATCCTAGAAAGCATTGGCAATAGGTAGCTGGTGCATGGTAGAGCCTATTTCAAGTGTATGAGATGAGCCAACAGGGGTTGATATTTTTATTAGTCCAATCTGATAAAATATTTTCTTGAATCATATCATGGCAGCAAATACATTGAACCAGGAAACTGAAAAATCACAGCCTACCAATTTCTCTATACTTCAACCAAAAATTAAATAAACAGATAATTACTCAATGTGGTTTGCTCATGTAATAAATGCTTACAGAATAACCAGGAAAAAAAGGAAATGAAAAATTCAGAAGGAAGTACTAGTCATGAATTTTTTTTTACAAAATGGTGGACATTTTCATGAACAGAAACATATAACAGGTAAAATGTATTTTGAAAACATTTAGAAGTAATTTGATGCTAATGTATTTTGAAAAAATTTAACAAGCTTATATCAGATTGGAAAACACTTTTCCACCCAAACTTTCCCCAGGTCTGAAGCATCACAAATCTTCGAGAATCATCGCATGCAAGGTACCGACTATATCACAAAACAAATGGACAGGTACACACTTGAGAAGATCACATGAAAGATGAGAACAAAAATTAATATATTAGCTTTCTAGAAGAAGAATCAATGGATGTGTATATTCCGAGATTGCCAGAACATGAATGACTGGGATGGGTTATATATATTTATCAGAGAATATATCTAATAACAAATTCAATTTTTCAAGGTTATAGGAAATAACAAAACTATTGGATGGGTTACACAAATAACCATAAATAAGTCAAAGAGGCTACATTAATGATGAAGGCTATATAGAAGGGCAAAGGTAGTTTCTGCCAAAAATAATAAAAATATTCTTCATCCAAATCAGCTAATATAAAATTGCATGTCAAGTAATTTATAAATGACAAAAAATTTAAAAAAAATGAACTCGTGCATTCAAGGTTGGAGAACTCCTTGTTCAATAAATTATATGTATATTGGAAAGTAAAGCTAGAATACAAGCATTTAAAAAATTGATTTAAACAGATCACACCATTGCAAAAAAAAAAATGCCCTGCAATATTGAGAAATAAAGAAAACAGAATGATGCAACTTTTTTTCTAAAATAAACAGAATGAAGCAACTTAAAACTCCCTCCAGGGCAATCTTTCAAAAGGCTTGTCCAAAATGATGGGGAGTAGTGCCTTGTACAAAGCATATACCACAAACCAGTGGCATATACAAAATTTATATAATGCATATTGGTAATGAATTATTGTTATGGATAAAGGTTCCACATATACCTCAACAAAAGAACTTCCTCCAGGATTCCTCATGTCGCAGACCCAGAAATATTGATGACTACTGGGGAGACTGTCATCACTTATTTTGAGATTTCCAAGAGCAGCTTTTATACTAAATGATGATGGGAAAACCTTCAAACTCCAACGAAATTGAATGAGAAGGGAAAAAAAATCAAGGAACGTCCAGAAAGCTTAGATAAAACAGCTGAGATCATTGACAAACCTTTATATCAGTCAGCAAATTATTCTGGGACAAAGTAGCAAGACATGTCCCATCTTCATTCATCAAAAAAATCTGTGCACGGGCCATATTTAGAGTTAGATTAAAAATCACTCTGGATTTTCCTTTTCCTAGAAGTCCCTTAACAGCAGGCTCTTGAACAGCAAGATTTAAATCATCAATCGGATTGTCCTCGGATTTCTGGCTCTCGGATTTTCTTATCATTTTTGATGAAGAAGTCTCATCAAATTTATTATAGCTGTCTTCGTCCAGGTTAATAGCATTAACAAACTCCATGATTGCAAGAATTGTTGGTCGATGACAGAAGAACGACAACATAGCAAGGGTTACAGTTACCTGCATAGTTCCATTAAAGGAAATCAAATCACTGGCAGAAGCAAACCAAAATATATGCAAGTAGAAGAAAGACAAATTTACCTGCTTATCTATGCTCTTATATAAAGAAGAATCCTGATCAAAAATAATGATCTGGGCTTTCACAAAGCTATCCAGAGTATCCATCTTTTCTGATTTCATATCTTTCATCTGGTAATCAGCATCTGGTAGTAAACCAGTAATGCGGCATAAGCTTGGAGGTTTTATCTGAAAGTTCTGAGCACTGAAATATGGAGTGTTTCCCTGCAGTTGACCTGGATCCTCATTCATATCAGGCAGACTATCAGATGCCTCAAAAAAATTATCTTCACCATCATAATCATTTTTCTCATTGTCGATAAATTTCTGCTTCCCCATGTCAACAGAAGAGTGTAACTTGTTCAGATTGGTTTCGTTAGTGTTCTTGAAGGATCGTGCAAGATATCGTGGGACACTTGTTTTGTCATGGTTATATAGATCTTCAATCTCCAAGGATTTTAAAAGAGTACCAATGTACATGTCATTTCCTCGGATTGAAAGCTCAACCTGGTTTTATCAAAAGCTTGTTTACTCACAAGCTTTGAGAAACTGATAAACATAAATAGACTCTGATTGAGAAATACCTGTCCACCGATTGCACGGAACTCAAACAAATGACTTTCTTGAGCAAGTAGGATCTTCTCAAAACTTTGATTTCTCTAGTAAAACAAATAGATTTACAGATTGCATCAATTCCTTTAAGAAGTTATCTAAGCATTCAGCTCAAAGTAAAAAAATTCAAAGCTTACTTGATAGTTACAGCTGAATAAGATTCTTAGCTCATCGAGAGCACCAGAAATAAAAAGCTTCTCTGTCTCCATTAAATTGATCACATTGTTCCTATCATCAGATTTAGCTTTTGTACTTTCCCCCGGGGATGAAATTTCAGATAGACTGGTGACAGCAGCAGAATTCTGCACAAAGAAAAGCCATACAAGAAGTTATGGCATTTTCTAAAAACCACTATATCAAGGTCTAAAGTATCTAGTAGAATAATCAATGGTTAAATTTTATTTAGCTCAAACATTTTATGTCCATCTCCAATCTGTGGCATATAGAACCCAATTAAGGCCTCATGAAAAAAAAGAACAAAAAGAACTGATTGTGTGACACATGCACTGTGACATTAGTTAAGATATATATATATATGTGAGTATCACAGAAATTTAATATTTTTGTGCATGATACTCTAGCTTATGAAGTACAATCAAATGTGCTACAAGTACTTCAAAACCAAAAAGAAAATGTACTTCATGTGCATCTGTGTCTAGAATGCCCGGGGCCCTCTCACATGTATCGTGCATGCCATTAATGGCATGCTATACCTGCTGTTCACAATACCATATAATTGGTAGTGAACATTGTGATTATTACGTAAGCATAAGACAATTAAAAAAAAGGTTAGCCTTCTAAAAATTGTGCTTTCTCTGCAGATATTTGCTTTCACCGTCTGCTTATGCATTTTCTGCGGTTCTTCAATACTGATTAATTAATCCTAAATATGTGTGAAACCAAATTCACCATATACAACAGTAACAGTAAATTGGGTAAATATAATTAGCAGGTTCAGACATGATATATAGGACACATTTTAGAAGATCGAATAGAGTTGTGCCATCATTTTTATCAAACGCAGCCAAGGAGATCAGGAATTAGCTTGAAGCCTCGTAGAAGAAAATGTTGTATAAGAGTTGCCCACATTATGACTGCAGAAGACTTTAATCTATTAACAAATATCAAACTTGAATAAGAAATACAGAAGAAACCAAACATTACTGATGCACGATATATGGCCCCTTGCACACGATTCTGCCAAGTTTTGCGTGACTCATCAGTATCACAACGTAAAATCAATGCATTGGGTTGTTCCACAACCTGCAATAAAAGACAACATTTTTAAAATGATATGCATGAGCTCAGCAGCATTCAGAATTCCAGATAAAGCAAACAAAAAAAATGTAGGGCATTAAAAATTGTCAATAAAGCGTATGAACAACTAAGGGTGCGTTTGGTTGCGCGATTGCAAAACTGATTCTGCAGGAATCTGCGATTACAAACCTGATTCTACAGGAAGCTCACTTTCTCAGCTTTTCGAAATCGCAGCTTTTGGGTACTATTTGCCTGCAATCGCTGGGTTTAAAACTGCGATTACAAAACTGTTTGGTTGCGCGATTGCAAACGCAGCTTCCTGTAATCGCAATCGCAGCGCAATCGCGCAATCAAACGCACCCTAAGTTGACTAAGGATATCAATTGACCTTTGAGCTAGATTGCCCAGCATCGCACACAGCTAACACATTCTCCTCGTTGCCAGTCAACCCAGTAGGAAGGTGATACACTTGTTTACCTATTAGACTGTAAAAAATGTCATCCTTCGGTTGCAGGTATGAGTAAAAATACAGTGTCAAGTAAACAACTTCTCAATAGAATACCGGCAAAAAAAATCTCAATAGAACATAAAAATGTAGACAAATTTGCCATTCAAACAAGTGAACCCATTAGCATTGAACTAATTAAAAACAATTCTGAAAATAGTTCCATTCAGCCTAAATATTCAAACTGATTACTGAAAGAGAAAAAAGGGGAAAAAAAAGAACTGACAGGAAAACCCAGATATGGAAACCAATCCAACTTGTTTAAATGATGATCCCTAACTTGAGAACCTAATGATCTTACTAAGGCAGTTACACATCCCTAAATTTTACAGTTACACATCCATAACTTGAGAACTTAATGATCTTACTAAGACAGTTGGTTATTATAAGGGAAAAATAATTCTGCCATGCAAACATTGTCACTTTTTTCTATTGCTTCATAACACCTCTTGCAATTTCATTGATCATTAGGTTTTAAAACAATGGTATTATAGATAAATAAAAATGTTATTCAACATTTATAATAATATCCCTACATCATGCATCGTCAGCACCTCACTTGACAGAAAGCTTCGGTTACGGCCTCCACCTACCCTGTACAAATTGGCTCAAACCAGGGTAGGAATTCTGCTCAGGAATAAGCACCCTATAATTGGCTACTTGTAAGAACAAGGAACTACAGATTCGGCAACTTACTCGAGATCTCCGTAACGAAACATTGTTTACGACATTCTAAAAAGTGAAGTTAAATATTAAAAAGAACCTGAATTACTGTTTGTATGTCTTAGAAATAGGATTTTCCAATACATAGAGAAATGGCCCAACCAAGCACAAGTATCTCTGTTGCCATACAGCTTCCCTATTTCCCACACCCTGATCAATAAAATTGTAAAAAAGGCATTAAACAGTGTCATTCACTTTGTTCCTTCAAAATAAATTGATTGGAAGAACATACCTTCCATGAAAGAAGGGATAACCATCCTTCAAAATCAGCTTGAGCCCATGGACAAAGAACATCTGAGGTATCAGCATCTTCATTCTGAAAGATCTTCCCCACTTGCATTAATCGGTGGTAACAAGCTGGGGAAAAGTGGAACCCCAAGGAAGGCAGTCGTACAGCAAGCCTCGTTGATGGAAGGAATGGTGTTTCAGTTTGGATCTGTAAAAAATAACAAATATAAAAACAGATCATCAGATTAATCATATTATTATGCAGTTATATTTGCAAATAAAACTCATCAAAGTGGTACCTGCTCAAGTTTTACAACCACTCCACATTTGTCAATAACAGGCATGAAAACACCATTGCATATTTTTGCATCAATTAAACCTGGAGTGGGGCCCCATTGGTAGTCACCATCAATTAAGAAAGCAGATACGTCACTCAAAATCATATTGAATTGCATGTACATATCCCTCTCATCAGATAAATCAGATTCCCAGTAATCCTACACATATATACAAGTGCATTCCACATAAGTAAAGACCAAAAAAAATGCAGTAATGAAAGTAGCATAAAAATTATACTAATTTTACCTGTGTAGAAAGAATCAAGTTTCCAAAATCAAGCAAAAGCTTTGTCGAATGGGATTTGTCTGGGCAAAAATCAGTAGGAATGGTAATCTTAGGTGCTGCAATGTCCAAGTCCAGAGAAAACCTGGAAGCAGGTGAAGGGATGATGGAATGGAATTGATGCTTGCCAGATTAGAAAAACTACCAAACACGCAGAATGATGAGTGCATAAAGGACAATAGGATACATAACAGAGTTATCCAAGAGTTTATAAAACCTGGCATGATCCTTCAGTGCCTTGGTAACTTGTTGTTGAGCAGTGCGTTTGACTTCTTCAAGTGTCATCTTCACATAGAACATAAATACACGCAGATTAAAGAACTATAAGAAACTGATTCCAGAAACGAAATACCAAATAAAAGGCAATCACCTGTACAGCAGCTGCAGTTCCCAATGCTATTTTCTGACTTACAGCAGCATTGCTCTTGAAAAAAGTGATAACTCCATCAATTGAATCCTTCAGATACTGATCAAAAGCATGGAATCATTAAGTTGGATGCGGTTAAGAAATGACACTCAAAATGAGAGTGGAATTGAGCATACAGTCACATAGCATGGAGAGGCTTTAACAACTAGACTCCAGTCCAATTGAGCATCAAATGGCTTGTAAGTGAAGAATCCAAATAAAGAATCAGACATTGTGGCACTCTGCATTGCATGCAGAAAATTTTTAGTCCAAGCAAGAAAGCTAAAATATAGTTCACTGTTGCTCAAAATTAAATAGGTGCATTAAAGAAAAAATGCGATGGTATTAAAAAAATTCCAACCTCAGCTAGGAGACCATTCGGAGATGATAATTTATATGATCCCAACTTGAAGAGAAAATTTTTTGTTTCTGTATAAAATTTAACAGAGCACTCTAATCTTTCACAAGATAAATCTGCAAGACAGTTTTTGTCATCAACAACAAGCTTTGAAGCATTATGTTGCATATGGACTTCCAAATCAAACTGTAATGTGTTCTCCTTGTCATGGGATGACAACTGCAAGTCAACTCCTTCTTTGTAGCCAATAACTTTGTTCAACCGTTCCCAATCTTGATCAGTGAAACCTCTAGCTTCATTTCCATCCGTCCTGGATCCGTTCCTGAAAAAAAAATTCAAATTAAAAAAAAACAATCAATGCTTTGAAGAATTTCCCACTTATGATGGAAAACTAGATTCAAGGTATGAATATTAACCATCCCCATGACCACCATGATTTTCTTGATTGCTCCCTCAGGTGAGAATCTGTGGATTGCTCCACAAATTGGTGAGCCAACAATCTGCATTCAATCAAAACACGATTACTTTGGAAAAAAGTTAAATAATATAAATTTGATACTTATGCTAGCTTTGTCTCACAATAATACAAATTGGGTTGAAAATTAATTTCAAATATCTATCCACTGGATTAATTTGCCTAATCTTATAAACATCTTCTGTTTCTCCAAAAAAAAAAACATTCTGTAGACAGTAATAATTAATTTTTGAACTAAAAATTACATTACCTCCACTGGATGATAATGTCAATATCAAGCCCATGATCTAGTTTCTCAATCTCTTCATTGTCTTCCACAACTAACTGGCTGCTATCAGATTTCAGAAGTGAGGCATAGAGTGATATATATTTCTTGCGAAGTTGTGCATAAGTTAAAACTTGCTCCCATGACAGTTTCCCACTGCCACAAAAAAAGACAATTTCCACAGCTGAAGTCGCAAGAACAATAATAAATCTCATAGAATAAAAATGAAGCTCTCTTTTCTAGACAAGAATTAGCTGCAGCAATCAATCAAGTAAATTTTTTACACATTCTAGCCAAAGTTAGAAAATGGCATATCTGATTCTACATAGCTTCAACATAGATGTCAATTGATAAGTAGATAGATCACTTTATTTTAAACTCAAGTAACATGAAATTTGATCTCAAAGATCTTATTTTTCTGATAACCCCCATTTGCAAAATATATAATAACCAGGCATTAAGTAGATCAATTCTAAAAAACATATTTCAAAAACCAGAATTTTATTTCTTTACGTAAACAGCTAGACTTTGTCATCCTAAATGGTAAAAATAATAAGATAATTCAAAGCAGGTTTAGCTACTTTGTTAGAGTTTAATACTTTAATCTCACACAAGAAATCTAAACAAAAGATGAGAAGACAAGATAGGTCCAATTACCTTGCCTTTTTCATCTCATCAGCCACTGCTCTATATGCATATTTCCACCAAGATTTGGGATCAGATTTCACCGAAACAAGTGGTCTATAATGAGCATTTTTCAATCGTTGATTAAAGGCAGCAAAATTATCGGCCAACTTCAACATATCTCTGTAACCATCCTGCATTCATGAACTTAGAATTTTAGCTAGGTGACAAGATATTTCCCCAAACAACCAGAGGCTCTGCCAACAAGCAACCTTTGTTAAACAGAGTGTGACATCATTCAAGTTTACTACTGCTCTCTGAAGTGCTTGATCTAAGCTCCTAGATTCATCAAATCGAAGTTTTGTATATTTTGCATTCCCTGAGACTGGTTGTAAGACGTAGTCATGTGCTTCCCAGATCTCTTCAGCCAACTTATTGTCATCAGTAACAACCTCAAAAACCTGCAACACAACAAACTACACACATCATCCACCCATCCCACTGAATTGAACAAATATAAACAGTTATTTGAAGACTACAACACCTTGTTCCATTCTGAAGGAAGCAATTTTGCCCATGGTTTGTCAACACTCCAAGGAGAACTATCGGAATCAAAATAAATAGCAAGCCGTTCAAGCTCGACATTCTGCAACAGGTTAATGCCACAAGGTTAGAGTAACTGATGTCTCAAAGGGGAAAAAAGAAAGACCATGAAGCATGGTGATGCCACATGAAAGCAATGGCAATTTGAGAAGATGGAGTGAAGATTTATTCCAATAAACATATACTAAAGAGTCCATATGTCGAACATACTTTAACTTAAAACCACAACAATGAATAGTAAGATGTTGGTTTTTATTAATAATACTAAAAAAATTAAATTGCATAAATTCAGAACACCATCAATGAAGAACATGACTTTCATGATAAATTGCCAAATGTGACTAACTACCTCAGATACATAATGAATATTAACTCAGTGATGGAAAAACAATCCTAAAAATTTTGCAAACAGCACCAAAAAGAAAAGGACGGAACATCAACACATACTTAAAGATCCAAAGAAAATACCTTATGTATACGTTCTAGAGCACCTCCAGTAACAAAAGTTTCTTTCCCATTATCATCCACTGTCATAGCTGAAAGCTTTGCTAGTGTAACACCCACTGAGAACGGATGTCCAGGATTGCTATAGGTAGCAGCTGTAAGACCTCGGACAATGAAGAAAATATAAAAGAAAGAAAGAAAAAGAAGTTTACCTTTCAAGGTCCTCGTATCTAATATGGATATTGGTAATGGAGAGCTTCAGGTTCCCAATTATGGTATTGATAAAGGATCCAACCCAGGATGTATTCTTCAACAACAAAGGATAAATTAAAAGAGGTTGAATGTTCTAAAGTAAGTCGAGAAACCAGATATTAAACCAGGAATATTTATAATTTACTTGCTACTGCACATGTAAAAGAGTTCTTTCATTATGAAATTGCAATATGAGAAGTAAGTACAATTTGGATCTCTTCCACCAGACAAGTTCAAAAAAAGCAAGAAAAGTTGGTTTTGAATTGTAAACTGTAAATTCCAAATTTACACTTTCATAGGCATATCCCAGATGGCGTTGGGAAATTTAGATTGCAAGAAACAAGCTCATATTCCAAGGAAAACGTAAATAACTATAGGTTACTTGCTACTGCACATGTAAAAGAGTTCTTTCATAATGAAATTGCAATATGAGAAGTAAGAAGTACAATTTGGATCCCTTCCACCAGACAAGTTCAAAAAAAGCAAGAAAAGTTGGTTTTGAATTGTAAACTGTAAATTTCAAATTTACACTTTCATAGGCATATCCCAGATGGCGTTGGAAATTTAGATTGCAAGAAACAAGCTCATATTCCAAGGAAAACGTAAATAACTATAGGTAACATTTCGTTAGTGATTACATTTTTGCTTCCAAATTGAGTTTGGCTCTCCTTGCTGAAGATTTGGTCTCTACAATAATGGGGACAAAATGGAATGGGACATTAGTCTTCACAATTTTTTTAGCAAAATCCTCTTCTTTCAGTTATGTGCGTTTTTGGGTTATTTATTTGATTTTGCTTTTTTATTTTTCATGTATTTTCCTCATCTTGTCTAATCATTCATCTTCGTTTTGTTGACGGGGCATCATTTGCTTATACTAAGGTTTTTTTGCATGAACTTTACATCTTTACCTTAACTTTCCATCAAAGATAAATTAACTACACAACAAATTCACCCAAAGTTTCAAAAATTATCACTTGTTGGGCATTCACCACACTCAATATTAAAGGAAAAGACTGTAGTTCCCAAACTTGTTTTATATTCTACCTATATTTTGTTTTTGTGATTTATCCTTTCCGGTGATTGGAATCTAGTAGAACTAAACAAAAAGAAAAGGGGACTGAGATGAGGACTGGTGGGTTGGAGAATGGCCATAAAAATAATCATTAAGATATTTCATTCGATCTTTGAGACAGCAGTTTCTGGAGGTGAATATTAAGCTTTTGATTTTTAGTGGTCCTCTTTCAAATATAGAGGGTGTCTGTATATAAATGTAAATGTGTGCGTCTTCCAAGGCCAACAAGGATGTAAAATAAGATTTTTTAAATCTTCTTGATAAGTTCATTGTATATCATCACTTAAGACAGATGTACAGAACCTAACAGCCCATAAAAATCCCCCGTGCTTGAGCACAAAATTGAAATTCTTCCCCCCATCACAATGGACTAGCGGATAATTTAAAATAAATGTTGCTTAGTGTTTCAAAACAAAAATATAGATCAGATGATAAAGTTGCAGATGGTCAAAAAAACAAGACGATGCCTAAAAGTACTTGTCAAAAATTGAACTGCATTTCATTCTACATAGGAAAATTTAAGTACCCAAACCGTCATTTTCATGAAAGTGTGTGTGTCAAAGAAAGAATGCAATCATTTCAGCCTCAACCGAAAAAGGTCTACAAAATCAACTGAGGTACATGGGCATACCACATCAGATTTAAACTGCTGCTGACTCTCCAAGAACTTCATCTCCATTTCCTATGATAAAGCCAAAAAAACAATGATTAAAAACTTTGAATATCAAACCACCACAAAAATGAACAAGTGTGGCGCCATACCTTCACCCGTTTCTTCTTAGCTTCCTGAACAGCATCTTCACTCTGCCCTTCAACTTGGGTTGCAGGTTCGGCTAGTATGAAGATCCGATCCAAATAAACTAGGACTGGTTCTTGGCCCAGCCTGCTCCATGGAACCTAAAAACACACATATGATCTTTCCAATAAACTTTCAACAAACAATCATAAACAACCCAAAAATAAATGTCCAGGGGGGAAACCTTGAGCTTCACTGAACCAAGAAACCCAGCCTTCACTTTAACAGGCAATTTTAAGGCATTGAGTGCCTCTGGCTTCAACTGCATATTAGTCAGCTCCACATCGCCTGCATAAACATATCCAGCCATTTATAAATAATTTAAAGAAAGAGCAGAACCACAAGCAATTAAACATTTAAACCTATAAACAATTCTACATGTAACCAATGCAGGCTGCAATACAGAGACCAGTGCATGTAAACGGTCCAAATTCAAGAAAGATTCAGTGAAACCCTAAAATCTCGCTCTCAAATTCCTGTTTGTCGAAGAGGGTCACTAATTAATGCTGAGACTGGAGGATAAATTGCCTCAGTAAATCATCATCCATTCTAATTTAAGCACTATATCAACACCAAGGGAACCAACATAGAAGGTAAAATGTCGAGAATGGTAGAACCTCTTCAGAAGAAGAGCAGGAATTCCAAACGAGATCTACCATGTGGGTAGATCAACCTCCCAAGTGCTAAGAAGCACATAAATTCAAAGTGGTCTCTCTACCATTTCTTTCTATTCCATTCGTCGAAATAGATAGTGAAGAATAAAACCGATATAACTCATTATGAACTTCAAATAATAGGAAACACACTCCTACCAACTTCACAAATAAATTGACCTCAAGTATCTAACAAATCAAACGCTACTACCTCCAACATAAAACTAATACCCTAATAATTTTTTCAATAGCAATTCAAAGGATGATCATATCATATACTATGCAGTTCATTTTTAAAAAAAAATGTAAAACCACAAGTAATCAAAATCTATAAACAACTCAGAGACATGCATGCACTCAATCGCTCTAATTCCGCTCAGCGAAACCCTAGAATTTCACTCCCAAATCTCTAGTCCAGCAATCTTAAGGAATGCAGGATTCACTGTTTTGCTTGAGATGAGTCATCACCGTATCTAAATCCAACAATTCAACATTGAAAGCTAGACAACGAAATCGAAATCGAAATATTAAAAGGTTAGGGCAAAAAGAGGAGACCATTCCAGGCGCTGATTTTGAGAGCTTCTTTGTTGAGGCCTCGGACATAGTTGCCGAGGTACTTCTGTAAGAGGAAGGCGACCTGATCTTCCAACATCTTCACTGCTTCTTCGTCGTCGTCGTCTTCAATTACTTTCTATCCGTCACCGCCATAGATTCGTTTTTGGGGAAAAACTCAGAAGAAGAGAGAACCGAAGAGAGAGAATAAACGAGTTCTTCGCGGACAGAACGACACGTTTATATACGAGTTGTGGAGAGAGTCCCGTTGTAACCAGTACACTCTGTAAATATAGGATTGCTCGCCTTGTCTTTTGCGTGCTGGGGGGTTACGTTTCCCTTTTTTCACCGCATCTTTAGATATAATTACACCTGTACCCCTGCAATCTGTGTTATGAAAATAACAGCTATTGCGATCAAAAAAAAAAAATCTTAAATGCATGGACAATGATATATCTGCAGCTGGTGTTTTCTTTTCTTTTTTTTTTAAACGCTCTCTTATTCACTTAGCATGCATCAATTAACATGCAGTTACATGAAATAAAATTTATATTAAGATACATTAATATAATTTTTTTACGTTTGTTAAAAAAATTAAAAAAAAAATTGTGTCATACACTATGTAATAACGTAGTATATATAGGATTATAAAATAGGATTAAGTATGTATCAACGTTCTAAATGTATTTTTAAACTGTTCAAATGATAGCAATTTGTGAAAGAAATGAAATATCTAATAATTTCAGAAGAGCATTGATACACTCAATCTTGTGTAGCAGTCCGTTATACAATCCTTATATACATTATGATAACATAATATATAATACGTTATCATAGTAAATAGGATTCTATTATATTGTATGAACTTTATTTTTTCAAAATGAAAAAAATATGTACTATTATATCTCAATATATACTTGTATTTTAATTAGAGTGAATTTTAAAAAAATGATGTGGACTGTAATTGGTGCTACAATGGATCGAGATGTATCATTTTCCATTTCAAGAACAGCTATAAAAGAAAAAAAATGATTTTCAAACCAATGCATCTTGGGTCTATGCAATTGTGTTTTTCTATAATATTAAGTATGGTATTTTTACCTCTCCAAATTTCAGTCTACACATGTTTTTAAATTTCTTAAAAATAATTTACATTATCTAATAAGGTATATATTTTTATTAAAAAATATATGTGCTCCAATAAATAGCATATGGATGTATTTATAGAAAATGTAAAAAATTTATATTGATGTACATATCTCGTTAATACAAGTATATGTTTTAGTGATTTTCTATCGATGGGATATCAACTGAAATTGAGGATTAAAAAAAACTTGTATAACAGCACTTTTTTATTAACATAATCTCATCTAAATAGATTGATTAATTGTTTAATCAACGACAGAGATGACATATTTAAGCTTCTCTATTATTACCCAAATGGCTCATTGCCATGTTTTTATGATCCTTCTGTCCCAAACGAACTAAATTCAACAGTAATCTATACACTCTCATAAAGTGTTACGATAAGGAGAAGAAAAAAATCGGCTAATTTTTGTCTTTTTTGGCTATTTACAGATCAACCCTCAGGTTTTGCTATATTCACGATTAGCGGCCTCTATCTGTATTACAAACAGATCTCATCGTATTGATATTTATAACCAGCTCCCTGACAAAAATCAATTCAATTTTGTCCTTTTATAGGCTTTGCAAATCCGTCCCCCAGGTTCTACCAATATCACAACCAGACTCCTATTTATATTACAAACAAGGTCTCTTGAATTCAGATTTTCTTATTTATAACCCGATCCCTAGTCTCAAAGACACCCCAAATTTCAAAATTTTGGAAAATTCCTGGGCTAGGAGCCGGGCGTACTAAAAAAAGGAAACTCCGAGACCTGAAGCCATACAGATAGACACATACAAGCTATCGAGAGACTCTTGTCATGATAGAGACTCAATCGAGATCATCAAGAGACTCAATCGATATTCGATAAACTCTATCGAAGCCCTATCTTATCTTCAGTTTGTTGTTTATTGTTACACAGGGAGCTCTCCCTTCGTAAGAGAGATGAGGCCTACGGTCCTCGGTCGGTCAGTCACTATCAATCGTTCACTCGACTGGCCTACTCTATAAGTGCCCTGAAAGGGATTTCTTACAGACTTAGGCTGGTAAAGAATTATAAAATACTAATATTACAAATAGAATCGGACTTATTTGAGCCCATAAAATTATCGATGGCAAGTCTCTACTGCGTTTGTAGTTTTCAATGTTATGTTTACAACCATATATATTCGCATCTGATACTTCATGTTGATAATTGTTAAAGAGTCATTATTAAGATAATATTATGTCTTTATTATCATTATTATAATATTATTAGTTTTCCTAGTTTTCCTTTTATGGTATTTTAGGGTTTCCTTTGTGTATCTATAAATAGATGCATTTGGCTCCTCTAAATACAATAACAATATTTTTTTTTCCTTTATTCTAACAATAAAAAAAACTAACTATATTGTAAATTTTCATAAATCCTTTTTTATTTCACGGAGCAAGTGTATTTATTTATTCTTGCCTCTCTCTCCCTCCCTTTTAAGAGGGGATTTTAAATACCTTTAATGATAAAAAGATTTAAATCAGTTTATTGGTTATTAGTGTCATAAATATTATTGAATATTAATTATTAAATATTGTGGTTTCTTGGTGAGAAAGCGTGAATACATGAGAAAATTGTCTAATAAATTCAATTGATTTATGTGACCTCAAGTTTAATTAGTTCTAGGAAATAATAAAAAACATAAGGGGTTGTATTTTATGTAATCCATTATGTTTGAAAAAAAAAAAATATATATATATATATATAGTATATATATATATATACGCTCGCGATATAGGTAATCGCGGCGAACGGCAGGTGCGGCCGTTCGATCGTGGGTCCATCGCATTCCAACGGTCGACATGAATCGCACCCGACCGTCTGATGCGATGGACCCGTGATTGACGGCCCGTAATCGTTGTCGCATCCCGCCGTTCGCCGCACGTAATCGGCCCTCATATATCGATGGCCCTATATATAATGTATTATATATGAATATAACATTACGTGCGCATTTACTAGTAATAATAAATGGGCCAGCTGAAGTGCACCTAAGGCAAGTATATAGGTTTATGTGCTCTCCTAAAGAACAGGTTACTTGGGGGTCAGTTTCCTATCAACGGGTCCATGGTTTGTCTAGACCCGGACCCGATTACACATGTAATATATCCGATCCGATTTGGACCCGATCCGAGTTGGACCCGACCCGGCGGACCCGAACAAACAAAAAAGTCGGGTCCGGGTCCACCCGCCCCGACCCATTGGACCCGAGACCCGATTGTTTTATTAATATATACTCATATATTATAAGACTATTAGTATTAGTTGATACATAATTTTATTTCTTACTTGACTTGTGTTTGTATCCATAAGTTCATAAATCATAATCATAATCATAACTCATTTTTTTCGTTGTGTTGATGTTGCAACTTGCAAGAACTTGATTGTTTAATATTTTTTTTATATAAAAGTAATAATAAGATTAAATATACTTTTTTTTGGAAAAAAATCTTAGTAATGGAAAAGAGATATTATTTTCCAATAAATAAAAGTCGTCGATTTAATTTAATTATTGTTGTGGACAATTACACTTATTAGCTTTTGAATTTTCACTTATTCTGTATAATTAACTAGTTTTTTCCCACGCACGATTGCATAACAAAAAAATATTATGTTTATTATTTTAATTAATTTATATGTTATATATGTTAGTGTTATATTATACAAATGTTTTGAAAATTTTAATAATGATGTTGTTTAGGTTATATCCACCAACCATGTTTTTCATTTGAATTTCAAACCAACAATATCGTTTGTAAAAAATAATTAGTTATCTTTATTGTTTAGGTTAATCTCCTTATGTTTTTTATGTTAGTTGTTATTGGGCCCGAACTCCGAGCAACCCGAACTTTGGATAATTAAAAATTTAATAATTCATTTACTTTTTTTGAATTAAAATAGTATAATTTAAAAACTGATTATGAAAAAATTCAAACATAGTCTCAAAAACTTAATAATAATGTTTTATTAGTGTTAAGAACAAAAATTTTAAAATCTCCATCCACCACTGAATGATAAAACAAAAAAACAATGTTCATATAACAAATGAGCTCTTTATAGATAGAGGTAATGCCTCTTTTTTTTCTTTTTTTTTTACAATCATTCGTTTAGATTTACCAAAATTTTTAATATACCATAATAAAAATGATTAAATATAACCGGGTCTAACTATAATATCATATAATATAATATTTAAAATAATAATAATAATTGGAATAACTATTATATAGAATTAAAAAAATATCGGACTCAGAGGTGATTTGAATTTATATATACCCGACCCGGTTTTTCTTTTACCCCACAGGTCCGGATTTATTAAAAAATAATTTAAGTTAATAAGAAAAATTGGCCGGGTATAAAATAGGGATTTGGTTACGGGTCTACATTTCTTAAACCCAGACCCGCCGGGTCCTAGATTAAATATATATATTACATATTCATTTTAGTTATACATTCTAAAAACATTTTTTTATTAAAAGAATATTGTTGATCTTAAACAACATAAGATTAAAAAGCATATACTTGTTTTTGGAAAAATTCAAATATGTTTCGATATATTTATTTTTGTTGAATGGAAAAGAGATTATGAATATTTAATATTACATTTTTAAATATATTGACATAATAATAGAATTTTCAATAAATATTTAAAATCCTAAAGTCAAATATTAGTTTTGGACGGCCCACAAATAGATTTTAACAATTTATTATGGGAGGATGTGTTTTCTCATTTTTTTTACAGCCCAAAAAAATAATGATAATAACAAATTAAAGCAAATTCATATATTTTGATAGCCCCATTGAAAACACTTTTTCTGACCGGATAGATACATAGTTGAAATTTTTTCACATTTTCACTAAATGATAGGAGTATTTATTTCACATTTTATAAAAATGCATACCTCATTAGATGAGGCATATGATTAAAAAAAATGAAAATAAGGGTAGACTGTGTTTACATAACATTTTCCTAGTGTAATTGACATCAGCGTGACAACGTTGACACATTTAGCCTTCGTTTTGCAACCCAGACTGTAATCCGATACACTATGATAACGCAGTATACTGAGTTTTCATACCATATCATCATACATTGGTGTATGACACAAAAAAATTTATTTTTCAAAATTTTAAAAATACATTATTTTATTTCAGTATATATTTTATTTTATATAATGTGTATTTATGTGGAGAGTGTATGAATTTTTCTAAAATAAAATATGGGAAAGAAATGGGCCTTCAAAATTCTGGGATAAGACATAGGGCCTTCCCCCAAATTTTCTAATATGAGAACAAAGCCCAACAATGGATATATTTGACCTTACCCAACCCAGAAGATCAAAATCCAGTTACATTTTATTCAGTATAAAATTCCCCAATAAATTTAACATTTTATTTACTGAATAAATATATACAAACATCACTCAATCATCTTTCGAATCCTTGTATTTGAATCTTGATGAAAGTGACTGTCCGGTAACAATGAAACCCTATTAAAAGATATTTTAGCATCCATAATAAACCTTAGGACATTTACAAGCACAATATATATAAAGAGAGAAATACAACTAATTCCCCACTATGTCTCCATAATATCTAATAATTATCCAATACTTTCGTTATAAAGTAATAATGCACACAAAGTTGTACATCACAACGGGTTTAATTATTTTTCATCGATAAATACGCCTAATAAAATAAATACCATTCGCCAATAAATTAAGATCTTTTAAAATATTTCAATGCATGCATCCTCTCTTTTAAGATCTTCTATCGATTTACGCGAAAAGTGAGCTGTACAAGATCCTCTCTAAGATCTTCTAATGTCTATTAACTATTAATCATCATTACAAAACATATTTAATTCGTGTGAACCCAAAATCTAGATCCCCTCTTGAAAAAATATAATTATCCTGCGACATGCATGACCTAGACAATTAATGCATAATTTTAGTGATTTAGAATTATTAAATGAATAAGTTATCAAAATTTTTAAGTGGATAAAAAATCAATCAATTTAAATCTATCAATTTTATTATTGTTCACATTTGTTAAAATTAGATAAAAATAGAGATAAATATTATTCTAGCTTTTAAGTAGACCAACTATTTTCATTTCAAATTCAGGATAATTGTTCACACTTATTATGATATTTTGTTTATATCAAACATGATAAATTGTCATTTTTTATTTATCTCTGCACAATTATTTCTTTATCCCATCACTTATTTTATTACCATACCAATCCAAAAATATTTGAGCTATTGTAATCATCGAAATGGTGGTGGAACAGAAATCCATGATATCAAAAAAATAAATAGAAGACTTACATAGTTTCTGTGACTGTAAACAAAAATAAAAATAAAATTGGCTAGTATATGGCAATTATAACATCTGCAGGATTTATATTATTTAGTTTATATATGTATATATATACAAAAACTCTATGTCCATAGCACAGAGGTACATGCCACAAAACCCTTAACAATTAGGAACTTAAACATGAGAGCTCATAGACACATTAATCTCTAAAGCGACTAACACCATTTTTCTTCTCTTCCTACGTACGTCAGGGCTTGACCTCACAAACTCCTCCAAGGAGGACCTCACAAACTCCTCCAAGGGGGGAGTGTCCAACTACCACGCCAACGGTGTGGGAACTATATCATTTAGTTATTATACTCATCAATGCCCAGAATTGAAAGGTCAATTTGGTATGGTTTGCGCATGGGCTTGGCCTATGTATAGCCATTCCATTAGTTAAGTATCCTTTTTAGTTTCATGTGATTTGAAATTCTAGAGAATTTATTTTGGAAAACTCTATTTATACCCCTCGAATCTTTAAATTATTTGATAAAATATAGATTTTCAAGTACCATCAATATCTAATAAAATATGTAGTCAACAATTCATTGCGTACTTTGATTAATATACTGTGTGGTTTCATTCATAAGCTATACAGTTCGATATTGATAGAACTGATCAAAGTCAGGCTTGACTGGATTTAGACTCCATAAAATGATATACCTACTGGCTACTATTGGTTGAATATGAAAACAATTACATAAAACAAATTTCTTTCAATCACTTTTTCTGAAACATTCACACACCCGTTTCAAGATTACTTTAATGGAAAAGTAGTGCTGAATTGCTAATGGAATTTTTACATAAAATCAAACGGACTTTAAAAGCTTGTCTGAAGACTGGTAATTACCTTTTATGAAGGGTCTCATAGAGTGACTAAAAATTTGACTAATTTGATCATTCAAATTAATATTAAATCCATCCCAACATCAAAGTCATGGTCATAGGTCATCCCCCCAACCGTTTTCTGACAGAGAAGGAGGAATGCTGATTTGGTGAAAGTTGAATGAAGGGGATTATAATAACTTCACATGCATAATTAAAGTTAATCAAACAATGAGTTAACTGGAGTGACGGTAGGAACTGAATTAATAATTTTTCAATAACAAAGGGAGATGTAAACATTTTGTGATTTTATAAAAACTTTTATGATTTTAACAAGTTTGGGCAAACAACTGGTGTGGCGAGAGTGCGTTCCCACAATTATTCTCGATTGTGAGACAAAAGCATGGAAGGGTTGCCTCGTTTTGGTCAGGCTTGGGTTCAAACAGCGGGTGGTGTGTTAGTCTGGTCCGGAGACATACGGCCCAAGAGGCTGGGCATGCAGAGACGTCGATGGAGTCATTGAGTGGGGACTTGTTTGGCTCCTAAGTGGGCTGACCCTATTGTCTAGTCCCAAGCAGGGTCGAACGACTATATCGCAAAGAGGGGTCATGAATGGTGGTGGTGTAGGGACTACGTGGTGACCGATGCCATTGTGCCTAAATGCTGTGAGATATGGCGTCCGTGCATCTCTCTGAAAGTAAAGATTTTCATGTGGCTTGGCTTGTTTTCCAAGGCAAGGTCCTCACCAAGTGTCTCAATGGCGCCCCTGGGAGCTACTTACTGCATGCGCGCTCTGTCTAGGAGAGGAGTCGTCTATGGATCACTTTCACTTATTCTGCAAGTGTCCAGCACTAGCTAGTCTTTGGACCGAGCTTGGGGGGTTGCTTGGAGCTCCAGCTTGATTTCTAGTCAATCGAGGAGATGTGGATAGCAGCGGCAGCAATCACACACAAGTGTCGAGGGACTCATATAAATAACTTTTTAATTAAATCTGTTTTTTAAAATACATTTAACAATATTTTTCAGTTTTCTATTTAATAAAAAAACAGATCCATCTTATTCAAGTATTATGTAATAGTTTTTATGTGAAGCAAGTTTGTGTGAATTATGATTCGGCAATAATAAATATACAAAAGCAGCTCAAACACCCAACCCACCCAACCTTGACCGTCAGTTCTACAAATCAGAAAAGTCAACAAATCAAACACCAACACCTCTGGCCAGAGAGAGAGATCACCTGCTCAACCAGAACAAAAAGAACTGCAAAAGCAACCCAAAAAAGGAGGAAAAAGGAGCGATACAGTACGAGATCAAGAACAACAATAATAAAAAAAAAAAAACTGTGATTGCCAATCTGAACCATAATGAAAAATCAGATCTTTGAAAAAAACGAAGGAAACAAAGAGTACACAATGGAAATTTTAAACAATATACTTTCCATTTCTTTAACTTAAAAATATATACTTTACAAAAATTTGCACCCAAGGAGACCCAAATTCCCCTATCTTTTCTTTCTTTGATTCATAGATACAAAACCCAAACTTTGATCAGCCCAAGCACTCTCTCAGAGACAGAGAAAACCAAACTCCCTCCATCGGAGCTCTATGAGTTTTCTCTTCTCTGATTCTTCTATTCTTCACATTAAAAAAAAACAACCCCAACTTCCCTACCCAGCAACAGCTGCAGTTCCGGACCTGACATGGATCGACGTCTCACCCTTATCAACCGTCGATTTTTCCTTCCTCGACGCCTTCTGCTTCATAGCCAAAGCATAGCTCTTCTCCCTCGCGTCGTCCATCTCGATCTGTTCCTGTCTGCACTCCTCGCTACAGAAAGGCGTATCACCTCTGCAAAACCCAAACCGACCCACATCAATTTCAGGTCTCATAAACAAAACCCACACAAAAAAATCCAATCTTTTCTATTCAAAAACTAACCTGTACATGAAAATATCCCTGTTTGCGCCGAGATGCTTCTTGCAGAGGAAGCACGAGTCGAGAAAGTGAGGCCCCTCGTCTTGGTTCCTGAACCTCGGCGAGCCAACGCAGATAGGGAAGGCTCTGTAACTGGGTCGCCTCACCATCCTTGGAGGCTTGTTCAGGGTCCTTCCCGAGAACCCAACTTCCAAATCTTCATCTTCACCTCTGATGGCAATGAAACTCGAACCCATTGTGAGAAGAAAAGAAGAAGAAGAAGAAGAAGAAGAAGCTGTTATTGTTGTTTTCCTTGTGTGGGGTTGTTACTTGTTAGTGGGGATTGTTTGGGGTTTGGGTTGGTTGGGGGATTGGATTATAAATGGAGAGGTGATGGTTTGAACCGCTGATGGGTTTTCATACCTGCTTGTGAAGAGTCCATTGGCCCCTGTTTTTCCTCTCTCGC
The DNA here is from genome assembly GCA_030737845.1 of Acorus calamus. NCBI lineage: Eukaryota > Viridiplantae > Streptophyta > Magnoliopsida > Acorales > Acoraceae > Acorus > Acorus calamus. The sequence goes on along the minus strand of CM060867.1, from coordinate 11,948,086 downwards.
TTCATTCATTATTAATGGCGGAAGAGGCCCACATCGTCACACAACCCCCACGGGTTTTTGAGAGAATCACAACCATGCCATTGAAAATATCGGTGTCTTTGGAGGTAACCGGCCGACCTTTTTCAATAATTGGATTCAATCTTAACATGATTTAAATAAATTAGGGTGTGTCTGTCCATACTCATGAACGAAAAATAAAAGAAAGGTTGTGAAAATAAAATAAAGTATATATATTTTTTTGACAAATTTGTATGGTTTTGATATATTTGATAAATTATTTTATATCATTTTTATTACAAATTTCCACTCATGGGAAATATAGAAGGGAAAACTATGGCAATTTTTTTATTTTTTTTGTTAATTGTCAAAAAATTTAATAATAAATTTTTTTTAGCTTTATTTCGAGTTCCATCCTGCACAAACATATTCTTAAGATCAGAGGATTTGGACTCAATTTAATCTGATGTACTGAATGACCTGTTTATAATCTCATTTCTAGCTTACATTTCGATGAATTGAATTTAACTTGATTGTTTCGTGTGTTATAAGATTTAAGAGTCTCAATGTTAAATTTAGTTTGAATTAAACTTTAAGATCTTTAAATTAAGTTATAGTTTTGATGTGTGGTACAAACTCAGAATTTATCATTCACCAGGGTTTTGATGAGTTAGCTAGCAACCTAGCACCATTAGTTTGCTCCCTATTAATATTTGTTAGACTCCTACTCTCATATTTAATCAGGTTTTCATGTTCGCATATAAATTTATGAAGAATTAATCTTTATCTCAAAAGTTTAGAATACTTTTAATAACCAAAAAAAAAAAAATTGAATTTGCGTCCAATCTTTAAACCGTAAAATTCACCCAAACCCAGATCCAAAGCCAGTCCGACTCACCCGATAATGAAGTGGTTGTTTAGTAATTAATCACAAAACCCTGGATTAATTAAACACAAAAGAAGTGGACCCCGACCCCAACCCCAACCACTCAAAGACCAGAGAAAGTGAAATAGAGTCCACCGGCTATATCCAGTCACAGAGGTCCCCTCCACCTTCGATAACCGGTCTCACTCACTCTCAGTCATTATTGCGATGTCGTCATCGGTTCTCTCCCGCTTTTTCAGTAATTCGTTTGTCGCAAAGCGCGGTTGTGGGCCCCCACGCGGTGGGGGAAGGGCCCACGACGAATAAAAATAATAAAACTTAATGGGTTATATTTCCGAGGATGTTGTTCCCTGCCCGGGAAATTCGGGCAGGTATTATTTTTGGTACTACAGGGGCTGCCCGTACGTGGGATCGAGAGGGTTCCGCCAACGCACGGAACGTGGCGTGCGAAGGAGGGCGAGGGATTGCGTGCCCCCGGTTTTTCATGGGTTGTGCTTACCCCCCAGGTCAGATTTTTAGTGACACTTTGATTTTTTTTTTTTTTTGGAATTTTGTTAATCAAGTGTCAATTTTACAAATATATATAACATTATTATATAGAAAAAAATTCAAATAACGGTTTAAAATTCATATAATCGGTGAAAGTCATCTCAGACTCTCAGCTATACTTTCTTTGACAAATAAAAAATATTTTATAAATATTTTTGTTTAATTAGACTGAAAATATTATATTAAAAATGAAAAAAAAACTCTATAATTTATTATTTTACTGGTATGAATAGAATATAAAACCCTATCTGTATGGATAAAATCATTATTTATATATGATTTTTTATATTTTTAATACATTTCAGGGGATTTTAGATGAATTGTGTTTTCAACCAGAGTTATTCAAACATAGTATTCCTTATCTGTCAACAAAAATTTAACTTAAAGAGTTATTAAGATTTATATAGGTATTTTCAAATTGTTATATGGACTTCAGGAAAAAAAAAGGGTTATATGGATTTTAGGTCGTTTATAGCGGATTATATAGATTTTTTTCAATTACATAAAATGAAGTATGCATTGAGATATAATAATATATTTTAAAAAATATATATTGTATTGTTCTTTGCGTATGAGAATGTAGATGAAGTTGTAAAATAGACTGAATGTATCAACGTGCTATGTATAAATACACTTCCAAATTAGATATGATCATATTATGAACTGATCAATATTTTTTTATTTTTTTGAGAAATGCTGTTTTCTAGGATTTAATCATTTGACATTTTTTTACAAAAGTAAGGTGTTTATCAATTTAACTAATCAATATTTTTAAAAAAGAAAAATACCAATTTTTTTTAGAGATGTTAATATATCCAAATGAGCCATTTTTGAATGGGTGCTGCTACCTAGGCCCCATAAATTAAGCCCCATTTGTGAGCCCCAATAGGTGACACTCTCCTATTGGTTCCCTATTTGACTTTTTCTAACTACCAAAATGACAATGACAAGACTACCCTTCTTATAATTTTAAAAATAAATTCTAACTAACTAATATTTAAATTAAACCTCATAACCGAATCCCACAAAAGGTGGCACCATGAAATCCTCTCTTTGACCTAACATATTTCTAAAAACTTTGAATTTTAGGGTTTTAATTTGGGTGAAACCATATGAACGAAAAATGACAGATTTTTCCCATAAAAATAGAATTGGAATTCAAATTTAAATACAGGATTTGAATTAACAAATACCTTTAAAAAAATGGGCTGGAATTAAAATTCAGATACAACTGTATCTGGATTTGAATGAACAAATACCTTCAAAAAATGAGTTGGAATTAAAATTCAGATACATGTCTCTGGATTTGAATTAACAAATACCTTCAGAGAATGGGCTGGGATTCAAATTCAGATACAGGTGTATCTGAATTTGAATCACAGCCCATTCTTTGAAGGTATTTGTTAATTCAAATTCAGATACAGATGTATCTGAATTTGAATTAACAAATACCTTCAAAGAATGGGCTGTGATTCAAATTCAGATACAGGTGTATCTGGATTTGAATTAATTAATACCTTCAAAGAATGAGTTGGGATTCAAATTCAGATACAGGTGTATCTGGATTTGAATTAACAAATACCTTAAAAAATGGGCTAAATACAGTTTTATCTGGATTTGAATTAACAGATACAGATTCAAGATACCTGAATGGATCGCCAATGTTTGCTCCCCGAACCGAACACAAGATAAAATAGGTTGCAATCCAAATCAAAATCGAAATCCTCGCAAAAACTGCAAAAACTGCAATCGGATTGAATTTTCTATTTTTGTAAAATTGATGAATTAATATGTGTTTCGTGATCACAATCTCTTTCGATTGATATGATTGTTTTCGAAAAAAAGAGAAGAAACAACAGATCATGGAAAAAACAATATGTATAGACGAAACAGATCGTAAGGGTTTTCTGTTTGTTTCTTTAAATTGAATTGTTTATTTTCAAAAAAGAAAGAAAAACATATCATAACCACCTCCCATTGATTGCGGGCCATTAATTATGGGATCGGTTACAATATGAAAATATAATTTGAAAATGAAGAGTAATTTAGATATTTCATCTTTGCCACCTCATGGGGCTTTAGATGGGGCCTATGAATTGGGGCACAAAAATCATTATTGTTTTTTAATATTTTATTTAAAGAGCTAACTACCCTTCTTTAAGATAATTGTTACTCGCTCTCCATGTTAATATTTTATCAATGATAATTATACAATTAGTCACTTTTTTACATTTATTCAATTGTAAATTGTGATATAAATGATATCCCTTCCAAATGGTCATAACTCGCCACCAGTTGTTATATATTGTGCTATTTAATCATCATTTGTCATCATCATTTAGTTATATAAACGTAAGAAATAGAAAATAATATATTTATTATACATGTTATATTATTTATATCATGAAAATTCGGAACCATTAAAATCTTTTACCAAAAACGGAATAGGAAAATGAATACATCACAACCCAGTTTGCGATTCCCAACCATTCTAATTGTTTTAAAAATACAATATTTGCCCAATAAATATACATTAATCATAAAAAATAAAATATATATTTAAATCATTAATACATATTTTATTGTCTAATTTTTTTTTAAAAAAAAGTACATTTTTTAAGTGAAAATTTGGTCGTATCTATTTCAAAAGAAATTCAAAATACACGTCTAAATGGTGGTGAACCTCTCTTTGTTATTTCTTCATTTATCATTTACCTTTCATGTGAGTTTAGTAGAAAAGTATCTATTCGACCCTTTGATAGCCCGGACCACTCAATAGAACGTATATTCGATTAGGGAACCACATCTAAATTATAGACAAAATTGTAAATAGGATTAAAATCAATAGATCACAGCAATAACACATCTTCAAATAACAAATGATAAATAACAAATCTTCGTAACAAAAGTCTACCGTAGTAGATGGAGATCAGAAGCATCCACAGACTGCCCTTTCTGCGGAAACGAACCGGAAACGATCGAACATCTTCTCCTCAAGTGCACAACATTGGTTAGACTCTGGGACAAGCTAGGGATAGCTGCGGGTTCAGATGTTCTTTTCAAAACTTGGATGAAATGTGGAAAATCATGAACGCGCCTCTTCCTTTTGGTGAAAATTGCTACCAGAGTCGTTTCCGACGTATTATCATTCCGGCGGGGCTTTGGCCGATTTGGCGAACGCGAAATGATCTCATTTTCAAAAATCAGCCTGTGTATTTCAAAAATATGTGACATGATGTACTTAGGCTGTTGTCAGACTGGGGCAGCTGGTTAGCTGGAGCGAGGCTTGTGTGCGAACCGAGAGGGTTATTTCGGATTGAACAAGGGGTGTCAATTGGCAGGTCCTGACGTCCCGGTGTGCGCTGCTCTCGACACACTCGACACTCCTCGTATAGAACTGGAGAGAAACGGCGCTTGGTAAGTATATTCGGGTCGTTGACATGGAGCCATGAATGTACTTTTTCTTCTTTTTTTTTTTCCTCTCTTTATGTTTGGTCATTTTTTCTCCTTTATTTCAGCTCATTTGTAACTCTTGAAGCTAGTTATAAATGAACTACCAATTCTAAAAAAAAAAAAAAAACAAATCTTCATTTAAATAGAATATATATATATACTTTTATAACAACCAAGTGGATGAGCAAAGTGGGTGACATTTAAAAAGAGGAGTTTGGGAGAGCCGTGGAGTGTCAATGTCACGTACATTTCAAACCTTAAGTGGTCCTGTTTATTATTTTTGTCCTTGGTTTGGTTTATTATGGAAGGGGCCACCTCACATGACCCTGATATTTGCCATTTTGTACTCACATCACTTTTTATATGTTAATAATATCAAGGGATTTTTAGTTTTAAGTCCTCGTATACTATCGAATTTAGCTATCAATCCCTCATTTCTTCATATTTTGCTTTTCGTCCCTGCATTTAAATGATAATTTAGGAATAAGTCGTTTGTTTTTTAGTCCCTGGGAGGGATCTATTCCTAAATTATCATTTAAATGCAGGGACTAAAAGAAAAATACGAAGAAGTGAGGGATCGATAGCTAAATTCAATAGTTTACGGAGACTTAAAACTAAAAATCCCTAATATCAACCCCAGTTTCTAATCTTGCACTTTTTGTTTTGCTTTTTGTTTTCTTTTTCATTTCATTCTACTCTACAAATAAGGAGAAAAAAATATTATTTAATTGTTAATTTAATAATTCATTAAAATTCACATATAATTTGTAATTTAACAGAAAAGGCTATTATAAGAAAAAAATTCAGTGCGTTCTATAAACATAATTATTTCGGAGTTACAAATGTGATATGTTCAGTTATTTTGTAATTTTAATTTAACATGTGAGATTTCTAATAGTATATACATCTTAATAAAAATAAATATGTTCTAAGAAAATCTATATTTATATTTAAGTAATATCAAAAGATCTTAGCCAATCAATACAAGACAACGAGAGCAGAGGGAGGATTTGTTGAAAAAAAGTTAAAAGAGGGCCGCATATGAAAATAATTAAAAACATATTCAAGTATCTTCAATATAAAATATTTATTGGATTCTTGGAGAGGGTATATTTTTGGAGGGGTTAGGGGAACAAAGAGGACCATTTTTTATATTGTATATATTAAGATTATTTGTTTCATTATTTGATAACACATAATACACTGCAATGTGTTGATTTTTAATGATGTTCATTTTTTAATTCAGTTTTATTTTTAATCAAAACATCCCTGTATTTTTTATTTTATAGATTTTTTTAACGAATACCTAATACTCCTAGATTAGTGATTGTTTGTTAATTATCTGATACAGTATATTATTTTTCAAAATAAAATTTTTATCACTCCCAAGACAAATTATTTTAAATAGCATCCATGTGATTACATTTCTTTAAAGTTATCTTCAAAAGAAAGCAAAAATCGAGTGTTGGTTGAAAATCAAAACTAACTTTTGGAAACCATTAAATTCAGGATAACTGATTATTAAAGTAAAACTTTAGTTTGTCCAATAAATTTGCCATCCTGCGTTCAATTTGCTAAAATTCAAACATCATATCGTTAGTTTCAACTTAAGTTTTTTTTTTTTTTGGTAGTAGCCCTGTGGATCGAGGACACCCTATTCAAGGGGTCGGACGGGGATCGAACCTAGATACACCGTTGAAAAGCGGGTACACTTACCACCTCGATGAACGAGGAGAGGTGTAGTTTCAACTTAAGTTTTTTTAAATTTTGACTTGAAAAAGGAAGATGTACCTCACACCATTTCCCTTTCAACACATTAAAAAACAAAATTAATAACATCACATTATTAGACCAAGCAAAATAAGTCCAAATTCAAAAAAATCCAGTCAATCAAAAGACCAGATTAATGAATACATAAAGAACTTGAAATTAAAGAGAAAAAAAATATTACAATGGGCTCAAAATCCTAGGCTTACGTAATCATTTAAACTTATCATAAGCTTGTGGGTGTCATCATCTGACATGACTCTTTTAAATATTATTATAGTATAACATAATCCTGTCAGTATCAATAATGGGGACTTTTTCATCAAAGAATATTAAAATAGTTCCTAGAACATGAAAATCATTCACGGATCCCCCCCTTTCATTATTTAAATATATGTTATATATATACACACAAAACCTAAGGTGTGGTGTGACAAGGTGTAACACCTAAAACTTCGCGCAGGGGAACAGAATCTAATGGGCACCTCACACGTGGGAGATTCTCTACACGTGGGTGGTAGACAGTGTCACAAGTGTTGCCTCCCACATGTGAACTATTATATTTTTAATTAAACTTATTATATAGTCCATCTAGATTCTAGGGTGTTTTGTTAAGGATGTTTTTACAAATATACTCCTGAAATAATATCATTTTTTAAAATACCCTTGGTGAAATGCTGTTTTTGTAGATCCCTCTAAAAAATCACTTATTTGACTTATCCTTTAAAATAAACATTTATTTTTTTATTTGGATGTTTGTTTTAAATGCTTATTATAAGTACTTATTTATGAATAAATATATTTTTTATAAGTAAATAGTTTGACACTTAATTAATAGTACTTTTATTACTAATGTTGAAAGATCATTTTGTTCTCAATCTTTCTATTTTATAAAAAAATGGTGAATCAAAGATCAATAAAAAATATTTTATAAAATAGAAAAAATGCTCTCATTTAAGTGCCATAAATAAGAATTTATTTTCTTGTCGAACCAAACAGTTTTTCACTTAAAAATCAACACTTATATTATCAGTACTTAAAAATCAGCAGTCCGTTGAATGAAACGCCCCCTTAAATTGTACAGATATGCCCTTTTAAGTTTAAAGGGTATTATTGTAAATTTTAAAAGATTTATATTGTGTATAAATACCCTTTTAAAGGGCACGGATTTAAAAAAAATAGGCGTACGGATGATAATAGAGTTTCAAAGAGGCATTTCGATTAATATAATTTTTTTTAAAAAAAATATACATGCAAGAATCCCCTTTTTAATGACCATATTTACTTTTTGATCTCTATGTATACATGTGCTTCATGATATTTTTGTATTTTAAAAGACATTTTTTTGGGGAAAATCCATATAACCCCCTTTAAATTGCTCGAAATACATATAACCACCTGAAAACACAAAAGTAATCCAAATAGCCCGTTGAGTTAGTTATTTTATTGAGAAATGAGAAATATTATGTCTGGTTAACTCTGATTGAAAATAAAGTACATTAAAAACCTCTACGATGTGTTAAAAAGACAAAAAATCTTTTATAAATGATGATTTAACCTTTTGAGAATTTTTTACATTTTTAACACATTACAAGGGGGTTTTGGTATATTGTGTATTCAACTAGGGTTAATCAAATGTAATATCGCATAATATTTCTCATTTGTCAATGAAAAATTAACTCAGGGGGCTATTTGGATTTACATAGGTGTTTTTAGAGGGTTATATGAATTTCGAGCAATTTACAAAGCGCAATTTGAATTTTTTTTTTTTTTGGTTGAAGAAAGGGTAAATCTTGCTACATTTACTTATATTGTAAGGTGGGGGTTATGAGTCTGAATGGGGATGAGAGGAAAAAAAATCAAAAGAACATGGGAGATGACTTCTTTACTTGAAATGTTAAAATACATCTTAAGACTAAACAAATGAAAATGTTTACTGAAAATGTTAAGTTAGAACAACTAATCCAGCCATGAATAGTCTTCGTATGTGGGTTTATAAGCAAACTGACAATTTTATGGAATTATATATATATTAAAAAAATTGAAAAAATTATCTAAGTGACACGTGTCTTTTGTGATGATGACGACAACGACATAATTAAGGACTAGAAATGACCCAAAGATAATATGAGCGGAGCACGCCTCATACGTTTATGGCAAAGTGGTAAATGAACATTATCCCTTTCAAAGTCCTTAATGATGCCTATTGGACTTGTTTTAGTGAGTCTTGATCCATAATTTGTTAAGGATCACGTTTGATTTCTATAGTTCATCTATTAGTCTAATGAGGGTCCCTCTTTCTGAATCCCCACTAGTTCACCTGTCATCATAGTAATAAAATATTCTGTACTTTTCTGAATATTCGTTAAAGTATTCCGATTAGACGTCAAACATACAAAACATACCGTACCGAACATAATGCATATTAAATTCATTAATACATACTAATGCTTAAATTATCTAGAAAATAGTTTAATGATCCCTATACTTTTTCATATTTATCCCGTATGATTTACGAATGTACACGAACCGTACTGAACACGACACTGGTCGAATATTTGCCGTACTCCTATTTTTTTCGCTTGGTAACATCCTCCTATGAATAAGATGATACAACAATATCTCAATTCTTCGTATAAACCAATAATATCTATATAAAAAAAAAGTGAATTCTACACCAAAGAAATACATATCCCCAAAAGCATTCCCCTTTTTATAAAAAAGCGAGGAATTGAGAGTCTCATTTGACATTTTTTAAAACCTTTCTTTGTACTAATTAAAACGTAAAAGCTTTTTGATATTAGAACAGGCATCACACCAATGTCAAATTAAACCACATTATTTTCAAGTTTTCCAAAATTCATATGAGATTCATAAATGTTATTACAAAAGAATATAAATGTCAGAGTGTGGGGGAACACATGGTATGTTCTAGTGGGAGGGTGTTTGTTGATGATGCCTGGGACCTGGCTTTAACTTCCAGGGAAGGTATTTAATAAAGTTTTATATAAAGAGCAGGAGTCATGTGATATTGTGAATGCATGTATCTGTCTAGAAGAGACTTTATTAAGAATCAAAGGGCGGTTTGTTTTGCCAAAAAGCAGATGCATGTGTACCTACACCTGATGAGTTTTAATTCCTCTGTTTTTGTACCTTCATCTAGCCTTCAGGGGTCCATTTAGGGTAAAAACTTTGGCCAGGGTACATGAAGGTCAAGGAAGTAAAGACAAGGAGAGATGTACTCTCTTTCACACACACTCTCTTTCGCGCTCTCTCGCACTCTCTCTCTCAATTTTGTGAGATGAAAATTTGTATACTACAAATATTCGATGAGAGTACTCAATATAGGCGAAAGTTCATGTACTACAAATATTTGATGAGATTCCATTCAATAAATATAGTGTGTGTACATTTTTATATTATATAGGACAATCACATCAAAATTACAAAAAATAATTAGCTATTTTCTAGGTGCATTCTACATATTGGTATAATAAATACAAGTAATTTGTTTTTATATTGGATGCGAAGTTGAATAGTTGATGAGATGATTAAGATTATTTTTAAAAAAGAAATGGTAGGCATGAGCGTCAATATATTCATTAAGGACTTGTTAACTTTTTAAGTTATAAAAATTTTCATGTTATGAAGATACTAAACACAAAGTTTGGCCGTGAAGCCGACAAGATGATTAAAAATAGGTCTCAAGATTTTTCCCACCTTCAGAGATTATTTTATTAAACAAGAATAAATATACATATTGTTTTATTAATCAAGAATAAATATGCAAATTGTCCCGCTTTTTTAGCTTTCATGCATATAATTACTATCATATAAATATATACACATTCATATAAAATAATTTTTTTTTTTTTTTTTTGCATGGGGCTGAAATTAAAGCTAAAAATAAGACAGTGTGTTGCAAAACTCCCAAACCAACAGATCAATTCACTGAATTCTGAAGTTAGATTGAATGAGACCTTTGAATTTCTCCATCAACTTCTTATATGTTGATGCATTTCTCTCTTCTTATTTTGCTCCCCAATGGAAAAGAAAAACCTCATGGTCGGTTCCCTTTTTATCACTTTTAATATTGTCATGAATGATGTGAGATTTGCCCAACCTGTTCTGTATGGAAATGGATTCTTTTCCCATGAGAGTCTATTTAGAAAAAGTTTTGTTGAAGGGGACTGATAACACTCATTCATCCATTCTATTCTAATGTTTTTTTTTTTGTTTTCTAAGTGAACTTTGGGCATTTTCATTCCAAATAAACTCAAAACGAAAGATAAAAGGGAGGAAAAAAACAAAACACTGTGAATGATCGAGAAGAGTAGAAAAGATTTCTACCCCTCCCTGGCCACCCAACCCCCATGCTTGTTACTCTGTCACACTAATAGCAAAATCATCCAATCGCATGTAGGCAGAGCACCCCCCCCCCCCCCCCCCCCCCCGAGATGCTTCGACGAAGGCTTTCCCTCATTTGTATAGTTGAGTGTGTAATTTATATAATGCAAAAAAGTGTGTATATAGTTAATTCGAGTTTATATATTTCAATTTTTTTATAAATAAATGTATATATATTTCATTGAACAAATATATACCTTCAAATCAATTCAAAACATGGTAAAATTACAAAATGACTATTGGAATGTTTAATATTTCTTTGTTGAAATGGTGATCTAGTGTTTATATATATTTTTTCCTTAAAATAAGTTTAATTTGTCAAATTAAAATCCAATCCAATTGAGTATTTAAGAATTTAGTTGAAATATTTATGAAGTAATAGCATTAGTATGCCAATGGATTAAATATCAGGACAACATCTCTGTACTATCCTAAATAGTTGAATATTCAATTTTGGATATTTTCATATTTAGACTGGATATTGATGTTTTTTTAGATAAATGACATGTCTAAATATTGATACTAATGTGAGTGATCATGTGACATATTAAAGAGATTAAAAAAATTAAAATTGAGACCTTAGGGTTCTCATCTCCTTTCAAAATCATGTAAAAAGAATGCAATAACTATTTAAAATTGAATATTAAGATTAATCATGTAAAATAATTAAATTTAAAGATATATGTCCATTTCGGATTCATTATTTTCTAACGGATTTGGTGTAGATATGAATTTTTTTAAATACAATTTTTTTATCAAAATTTAACATTTTAACAAGTAATCATAATTTTTATAAATAAATAAATTAATAAGAGAATTAAAGTTGAAATGCTAATATTTTTAGAATCTTGCTTTCAAACTCGGGTTTTAAAAATTATCCTCTTATTATAGTCTTAACCACAAAAAAAAAAAAGAAGTTCGTGATTTGAAAAGAATGTATTTGAATACATAAAATCTACTTAAACTTGGATCCAAATGGACCTATATATTTTAATTTTATGAAAAAATAAAAACTCTTATCATAAAAAATATATATATGCATTCAATTCATACAATTATATACTTCATTTATACACACATGCACACACATCATTAGTCTTAAAAACATATACTTTAAAAACAAAGCTTGTGTGTGCTGCAAATAGAACTGAAAGGAAATGAAAGAAACACCAACCTCCTGACCACCCAAACATATGTTCAATAAATCTTTCAACACCACCAGCAGATATTCATTCCACCATAACATAATGCTTGACCTGTCTGATATTTTAAAAAGATAGTGCAGGCCATCAAAGCCCAAAAAATTGAAAATAGTCAGCACCAAATATTTTTCACAGCGATAGCAGCTGCTGATCACATCTTCTGAATAACAACCGAGTTAGCGATGCCGGCCTGCTCTATTGTCTGAGCTGCATCTGTGAGCACCTTAGGTGGGAATCCAACAGTCTGCAACTTGTAAGTCCTCACCCCCCTGGGCCTTGATGCGTCGATGAACGCGCGGACGTCCCCCACCGTGTGATGATAATTGAAACGCGCAACCATGCGGGTTCCATCGGCTAACCTCAGCTGTATCGATGTGGTTGGCAACAATTCATTAACTGACAGGCCTACAGTTGATGGTGATGGAGCACTGGGGTTGGGGGTCGAGGGGGTGGCGATTGGGTCTGATGGGGCAGAAGATTCACCTGCAAGAGTTCGCCCCACCCCCTGAAATGGGTTGTATGGCCTTTCAGGTTCCTGCAAAAGGGAAGAGAAATTAATTATAAGTTCATCACGGGGGAAGGTACTTAGATTGAGAGAGGTGGGTAAAATATTGTTCTTTACCTTATAATTCTCTTCCCTCCTAATGAGGTTAACATTGACCGCTGTCCTCCTATCTGCTGGTTGAAGCTCTTTGGGGCATTCTGAGTTTTTTATACTCTGCGTGATTATGAGGTAATTGTTCAATAGATGTTGAGCACGACAATCAGATGCAATGTTAGTTGATATATGTTGGCATCATAGTTTTGAAACAGTTTGAAAATAGTTATTTCAATTGTGAAAAAACCCGAACTTAATACAAGAAACTAAACCAGTTGACATGACTACAAAAACAAAAAGAAAGAACGAAAATTTGCAACATTAAGACCTTCAATTCGATTGGATTTAATGTTCTAGGATGGACAACAGGGAAATAGAATGTCACTCTGATAGATACTCAGGTTAACTTGATTTGAGTAGGTAACCATCCTGTTAAATTACTTAATAATATTTAAACTATATTATTACATTCAGTGCCGGTCTTTTGCAGTGCCATGAAGCATGAAATCACCCGAGGTATTGAAAAATAGGCTCATGCCTTGGAAATGGTTATGAATTGATGACTTTTGATTGATGTGTGTGATGTTCTGGCTTGTGTCCATACCGAGAGCAAGAGAACGGGATGAGGACAATATGTGGTGTGTGAATTACAAAAAGGAAACACTTTTTTTTGGAAAGAAAATTTGGCCATCCACCAAAATTATTCATACATAACAAATCTGAAGAAACACCTGAGAAACTGGTGGTCATGAGAGTGATTTACATGGAGTTGAAATTGACTATGTCCCATAAGTAAGACAGTGATGGCATTCAAACTGATTCTTTTCACAAAAAGCAAGAACTCTAAGCTACATGTTTCAAGCCTAAGCAAATGATCAAATGATGCAGAATGCAAGAAGATTTAGTTATTCCTTGACAAAACTACACAATAGCCAATTGATGCGTGAGCCAAGGGGTTCAAAATAAAAAAATTAATACACTACAGCAGAAATAAGTATCCCATACTGATTTACTGAGATGCTAATCTTCAACACAAATATTTAGAAAAAAATGCATACAGAAAAAGACATGCACACACTTACTCTCATGATTCACATGGAATAAATAGCCATATTCCTGCACTAGACATCCAACACAATCAGACCTTGAGTAAATACAATGTTTTTAAGCTACGTATACAAATTATCATGGACCTCTGAACTCCCAAAAAAGATTCTCAGATTACGAGCAACATAATATAATCTAGAGCAAAGACATGATGCATGAAGAATAATTCTGAATTGTAAAAGAATGAACAGCAATAATTATTTGAGAAAAAATAATCACTCAAACCTACAGAGTATCATCAAACATGCACAGGAAATGCATAATACAGATATTACAGGAACATGAGATTATTTCACCAAAATATAATCACTCAAACCAACATATGTTCATGGCATTAGTGCATTACCTCTAAGAATGATGCATTTTCAGGATCGTCCATCCTCCTCAGTGGTCCATCATCTACAGTAAAACCATTAGCCCAGAAGACAATGTTGTGGGAAACACTCTCAGGTGGCCGCGGAGGAGCAGATGGAACTGTTTCCCCTGAAAGTAATCTCCCAGTCCCGGTAAAACTCCTTGAAGGCTGTGATGGTGGTTCAGGAGGTCCTTGCAATGCACCAGACTGCATTGCGTGATCAAATATTGCATCTACATCATTCGGCTTTCCTTTAGTTGGATCTCGAACAAGCATTCCACTGCACAGAATTATAAATTAGCAACAAACAGTCTTACTAGCAACATGAGGGACAGGATGCCTCCCCAAAAAGGAAAAGAGAGATCTTACTGAAATCAATAATCCAAACTAGCATGAACAATAAATAAAGGAAAAACAAAACTCTCCTTTTCAATTTTTTTCATTTTGTTTGAAACACTTTTTTTAACATGACAATGTTCATGGGTATCAACTTCATATGTTTTATCTTCAGAATTTTTTATCTTGTTGATGACATTAGAGCAACCAAGAAAACTTTCCTTTAGTTGGATCTCGAACAAGCATTCCACTGCACAGAATTATAAATTAGCAACAAACAGTCTTACTAGCAACATGAGGGACAGGATGCCTCCCCAAAAAGGAAAAGAGAGATCTTACTGAAATCAATAATCCAAAATCGCATGAACAATAAATAAAGGAAAAACAAAACTCTCCTTTTCAATTTTTTTCATTTTGTTTGAAACACTTTTTTTAACATGACAATGTTCATGGGTATCAACTTCATATGTTTTATCTTCAGAATTTTTTATCTTGTTGATGACATTAGAGCAACCAAGAAAAGTTCAACCAATTTCCAATTTATTTCCTTTTTGTAAGTTGTAACGACTGTGTGTGTTGTGTAAGCTTTTAGTGGATAAGTAGATGCATCATGTATTGTTCGAAACCAAAACTTTGATGATATGAATCTATCCGGATAGAATATTAGAACATCCCGTTGTATCTTTTGTATTGTTTTTTTGGAAAGATAGTAGGCATATGCCAAGATATTTTTCAAAGCAAAGCCTGGAAGGAAAATTACAAAGCAACAGCCCAAAAGGACTAGGCCAATTCACAGTAGAGGAGAGCTCTACCAGCAGGCCAAAAACAGCAAACTAAAAGGTATTCCTCAATAAAGAGTTTTCCCCTAACCAAAGACACCCGATCAGCCCCTGTAAGGGCAGTGCCCCACATTTTGATAAAGTTAACAATCATTTCCCAAATGTTCTTGGTGTAAACCCTCGCACCCCGAAATACTGCATGGTTCCGAGTTAGCCAAATAGCCCAGACCATGGGGACGAATGTTTGTGATACTTTTGTTTTGTGGCTACGATCCCCACGTGTCGCCAGCGCCTTGCCCGCCTCCCATATGCCTTGCAAAGAGGTAAAGGCAACGGAAATTCCCGTGGCCTCCTGGAGCTGCCACCAGATCTGAATGGCGATCGAACAGGTCAGAAATAGATGCTCCATTGTCACTGCTGGACCACCACACATCGGGCAGAGACAGAGGGTGTCTGACTGTGTTGCCCATTTTGCTTAATATGATTTAATGAGCAATCTATCTTGGTATATCAGAAAAGAGAGGATCTTAACCTTGAGAGGGACTTTGGCCTTCCAAATCTGAGCAGCTTTTTGGTTAGTGTCTTGCAAGGAAGTGCGGTCTCTCCTCCACCAGTCATACCCGCTGTGAACAGTGAACCCGTGACGAGGTTGTGGGCTCCAAATCACCATGTATCTTTTGTATTGTTAGGTCCATGTATGCAGGAATTCTATATTAGCTAATAAATTATGAGTTTAAGGCATCAATAGAGCACAACTTGGTATTAATTTGAGACTACATTTTAGTTGATAACAAACTTTTAGCCTTGCCTCCACATTTAGATTTCTCCTAAGACATCATGCAGGACTTACATATCATGCCCCCATGAAACCTGACCCCCTAGATCAGAGGATGCACCTTATAGCAGGGCATTAAGCCATTCCTATCCCAGACCAGCCACATACTCTTGCACTTCCAATAGGGATTTAAACAAGTTTCAAAACAATACCCAGCTCACTGACCCCAATAGGCAGCCCATGCAAGGCCCTATAGAAAAATTTCACTGAAGATCTCCTGTGCCATGATTTTCATCTTACCATGAATTCTGATTGTAAGTCTTGCAATTTTTCAAGGTCAATACTCCACCTCCACCATCACTTTGTCCAGAATTATTCTAATTCATATGAAAGATGAGAACTCACTGCCTGATACTAATCACAGCAAAAGCTCCTATAGGAGAGGACCACAAAGTCATAGGCCATCTAACCTACCAAATGAGAGACAAGTTGTCTCCCCAAGAAGGAAAAACAGAAATCTGACTGAAACCAATGATCTAAAATGACATGATGAATTAAAGAAAAACAAAACTCTTTTTTCAATTTTTTTTAGTTTTTTTTAAAACACTTTTTTGAACACGATAATGCTCATAGGTATCAACTTGATTTATTTTGTATCCTTAAAATTTTCTAATCTTGTTAATTAACTTAAAACAACCAAGAAAAATTCCAACCAATTTTTATTTTCTGATTTTGTGAAACCATTGTGCATATAGTGTAGGATTCTAGAAGCTACAGATGCATCATGTATTATTTAAACCTAAAAAAAGTTCAATGGTATGAATCTAAAAGTCTCCATGTCATTGGTATGGTGTGGGCATTACCATATTAACTATTACATTACGAGTCTAAGGCATCAATAGAACACAACTTAGTTTTAATTTCATACCGAGTTTTATTTGAAAGCAAACTTTTTAACCTTACATCCAAATACTTATCAACAAATCATGCACACACATCATGTCAATCAATCTGCCTCAACAAAATCTTACCCGTCAGATTAGAAGACACGTCATACAAAACAACATTAAGTCATTCCCATCCGTACTAAGGCCCAACATAATTTTTAATTCAACAGCACCCTTCAAATTAAACTCTCAAGTCCCCCAAACCCATGAACAACAAGGTGCCAGGTGCTCCTAATTGAAGTCATTGATTCCTCACATGCAATCAGACTCAATTCCCTTGACACAATGACTTCAAACATACATGCCAAAGGAATAAAGAAACATATACCACCACATCATCACCATAACAGCAGTTCAACATCAGGAAACCAGAACAACTTCAATTCAACCAAACCAAAATCTCATCAATAGTTGCAAAGGATGCACAATCACTTAAACCAACAACCACAAGGATCGCAATGGTGCACCGACAGAAGAGAAGCAACAACAAACAATAGCATGGTGTGCACAATGGTGCGTCCTGAGAATGGAAAATTAATATTATAAATCCCCATCACATTGCGAAGTAAGCTATTAAAATTACAGAGGGTGATATTGTTAGGCCTGTATCATTTAGAGTCTTATTTTTCGATCGGAGTCGCTAAAATTTTGGTTTTTAGCTACCTGCTAAGGTTGAGGACTCTGATTGAAAATTTAATTGCATATTATAGGTCCTGGTACTATTTTGTACTGCCCATAAAATTTTCATTAAATTCCAATAACGTTTTTGAAATTATGCAGTTTTGATTGGTATTCGGATTTGATTTTATTAAAATCCAAGATGAAGGGGTTTAATCCGATATTATCATGAGATGTTCATTTTTTAGCTAGCTTTCATACAAAAGTGAAATTGGATCAACTGAATTCGTGTATCAAAAGTTATAAGTATTTTCCCGATTATACCCCGGGGATGTGAAATCTTGACAGCAGCCCTGTTCAATGTTTATCCTAGATTTTGGAATACCTTGAGATGTTATTTGATCTGGGTATAAACATAAAAGTTGTAGAATCTTCTTGGCTTTCCAATGGCGTTGGAATTATGCAATCCGGAACTATATTGAGGAAGTTATGGCTGTTCTAGTGGTGGTTGTTCAGAATTTTAAGTCAGTGGACAGCTTGGTCTTTTCAGCCCCACTTTTGCCTATTTATTGAAACCCCTCCCCAAACACCTCTCCCATCTGAGGCACTCTTTGGTGCTCCCCTTTGAAGTGTGTTTTGGGTGGAGGAAGTGAAGGTGATGGAGAAGAAGCTCAAGAGAGTGCAGAAAGGAGTCCAAGAAGGTGTGGGTTGTTGTTGATTCTTTCTCTCTTCCCCCATCTTTTGCTCTCTTCCTTCCCCTCTCTGACTAGTCCCCCCCATGTGTTTGTATTTATGCCACAATGAGTAAGAGAAGGAGTTGATGGTGGAGCAAGGAGAGAAAGTGATCAAGCCATGAAGTGAAGCAAGAAGAGGTGGTGGTGGTGGTCGAGGGTGCACTTGCGAGTCCCTACGCCCCCGTCTCCATTTGGTGAGTTTTTCTTCTTCTTTTGATGGTTTTTATGCATGTTAGAGTGCTTGGGGAGTCATGCATGTGAGGTGTTTGGGTTTGGGTGCATGTGGGGGCATGGGAGAAGGTTTGGGGGCCTGAGCGAGCAGGTGCAGGCACCCGGGTACGCGCAGGAGCACGCACGGGGGCGCATGGGAGCTCGCGCGGGTGCACCCAGGGGTGCGCGTGCGTCTGCGCGCGGGGTGCCCGGGGCTGCGCGTGGGGATGCCCGGGGTGCGTGCGGGGCTGCCCGGGGCCTGATTTGGGCGTGCTGAGGGTCAGCACGCTCGGGTGGGTGTCCAGGGGGGCTCGAGCGTGCGTGCGTGCTTGCATGCGTGCGAGCTCGTATGCGTGCATATCTAAGTTTTAAACATTCCTAATTAATTCTAAGTATTTATATGTGATTATACTCACCCCTATTGATACCCTTACTTTGCAGACCTCGTCGGATGGGATGCGCGACGATCCGAGTATCGGTGAGTGGTTCGATTCCAACCCTTCCGGGAGCGCACGATGCACACAGTCGTGTTTCGCGCTTCCATGGGGCTTCATTTGCACCCTAAATATGCTAGATATCATGCATGCTAGGTTGTATAGCTCGTATATTGTGTAAAACCCCATATTCTACCTTATACTTGTCTATGTATTATATAGAATATGGCATGACTTAGGTAGTTTTGTTTGAAATATTACCCCTATTATTAGACATATCAAGCATGTTTAAACTTGGGTTAACAACAAGGTACATGCATAATATTCCTTGATTTAGGACTTGAGGGTGTGGTATAGTTGTTACACCCATCTTGTTGGGGCAAAACTATGACTAGCTTCAAGAGAGGATGAGGCATTCCCTCTCTCTCGCCCTCCCTCTTTTCGCAACCTGAGTAAGTAGATGTAGTTCCTACTTGACTCAGGCTTGCTTGGAATTATTGGCACGCACCTATTGATGCGCGAATCGCGTTTAACCCTTCCCTTCTAAGTTGGTGTTATCCAACGCATATTAGGTTGTATCTTGTGTGTTTGCCTGTTTGACGTCATGTATGCATGTTAGGTAGGCCATCCTTGGGCAATTAATTGCTTATCATATATATGCTTATTTGGCCATGAACCTTGCCTAATGCGTTAGGCAAGTGTATGACCTCTCATAGGGTCATACCATAGCGTTGACACTTAGAATAAAAAATGTCTTCCTGCATCTGAGTTATACGCTTTGGAGGGAATTCGTGAGAATTCGTTGCGCTTATCGGTGTTTGATAACGATGATGACGGATCCATGGGGATCGTATTCGTGTGTATCGAGTGTTCTTCCCTTCATCGGCTCTGTGTAGAGACTGCCCGGCGTAGTAAAGTCCGGTGGAGTGCTCCCAGACGCTATTCATGACACAGTGGGGCGCCCATAAGTAGAGATAGGTAGAGGCCAGAACCCTGTG
The DNA here is from genome assembly GCA_030737845.1 of Acorus calamus. Taxonomy (NCBI): domain Eukaryota; kingdom Viridiplantae; phylum Streptophyta; class Magnoliopsida; order Acorales; family Acoraceae; genus Acorus; species Acorus calamus. Next base: position 11,927,934 of record CM060867.1, on the reverse strand, counting down.
AGGTGCTCCCAGGTACTATCTACAACGCTTGTTGATGTGTCCATATAGCAGAGATAGTGGACACGGGAGGCCATCAGGTAGTAGAGGCCATACTAGGAGAGACTACCGGATGATGAGCGGTGTAGAATAGTCGACCTCATCCCAAAAGTCATGTGTCACCCTGTGAGGGTGAGGGTGAGGTGGGCTCAAGTTGATATTCGACCCACCAGCTTGTGTAGTTGACTTTCCCATAGGGTTCGCGTTGCGAACATGTAGTGGTTCCTCCCAATATCGTCGTATACCGAGGCCCCGACGTTGAAGCTGCCCTGACTGAGAACTCCCACCTGTAGGTACTCCCGATGCATTCGGCAAATATACTGATCATGGCAGTGTACCAGGTAGAGGGTACATGACGGTGGGCCACCGGATGACATTGCAAGCGTGTGTCATTCTCCCCTTCGCCGGATCCGTGTTGAAGCTACTCAGGTTCGAGCCGCCCTGGGTGGACCCCCACCTGTAGGTACCATTCGCGCGCTCGACAGTGTACTGACCATGGGAGGCTCCAGGTAGAGGCTGCCCGGGAGAGTGCTACCAGATGACGAACGGTGTAGAACAACAAGTTTTGTCCTTTACATCCCTAGGTTCACACCTGTGGAGGGCTAGGGTGAGGGCGAGTGTGAGTTGAAGTCACGTCGTCATGTGACTTTTATACCCATCGAGTATACTTTGGGTATGCTACTCCTAACGTTTGAGGTATTGAAGTATATCTCTACCTCGTAGCGGATGGACTCGTAATTATTACGCAGTAACACCAAGTGTTATGGTTAACAGTTGTTCCTCCCTGTGAGTCCCAAAAGCCTTCCTCTTGGGAGTGAGGGCGAGGGTAGGGTATGATCGCGTCGTTGCGTGACCTTGTTACCTGTCGGGTTTCTATCCATGATTTTCCTTGATAGGAATTTGCCTTAGTGTTGAATTATTTTGTTGGTGTTTGGTTTCTGACCACTCACTGAGCTTGTATCTCACCCCTCGCGTATTGTTTCTTTTTACAGGGGCGTTGTTGGGCGTGGAGCTGGAGCTTCCCTGTGGCGTGGTCTTGCGTGCGTGGAGCGTTCTGTCCGGCGGTTGGTGAGTGCGAGACTGTCAGCAGTCCTAGAGTCTTGTGTATTTGTAAATCGTGTGTGTTGCACAAGTTGCATTTTATTTGGACTAGACTTGGCTCTTACATGACAGTGATTGTGTATTCGAGTCTGTAATAATGTTTTTGAGTTATAAACTTAGTGATATTTTTATGCTTCCGCATTTCAGTTGAGTTATCAGTTATCATTGCTTGTTAGCCTTGTATATTATTTATTGGAGTCATTATTGACCTCTTGTGTTTGATAGTTGATGCTTTATATCATTGTCACGTCTCGGGGACGGTCGCCCTGGGCGTGACAGATATCCAATCCAAAATCCCTCCAACAATACGTCCTCAGAACACTAGAAACTAAGATTACAAATAAATCAGTTCATCATATAAGATCAGAAGTAATCAAGTAACCTAAATCATGACAACAGGTCACACAATCACAATAAAAAAAAGTTCCAGATAAAAAAATATTCGAATCTCTAATATTCCCGTGTAGGGTTTCCAAATCACGCAAGCAACTCGCAACACAAGAAAAAGCATAAAAGAAAAGGGAAAATGATTTTCAAGAGAATCAAAACGATCACCTCTTCTCCCCGCCCGTGTAGTACTCGGGAGGACCGTCGGAGTCGCTGTCGGACTCTCCGCCGGTCCGATTCAGGTCCGCGAGAGTTCGGATGCCCGACCGACCGCCACCGCCGGAGGGCTTGGACGAGGGCTGCTTCTTGTCCCTCGAAGAGGAGGCCATGGCGGATCGAGGGGGGTCGACGGCGGGGGAAGCGAGGATCGGCGGGGACGGAGGGTTGGGAAGGAGCGGCCGTTCGTCGGGAAGTTGTTGGTGTTGCTCTTCGATGGGATCGTTGTCGAAGAAGGATTGGACGGCGGAGTCGACCTGCCAGTTGTGGCTCTCGAGGAAGAAGAGAGCCTCCTCTCGAGAGGAGGAAGTGATGGTGATGAAGGTTGAGATTAGGTTTTGATGATCTTCGGATTCCATTTGGGGGCGTTTTTATTGGGGGTTTGGTTTAGGTGGATGAGTCGGTGTGTTGTGCGTATATTTATGCGCGCACGGAATGGGTTGGGAATTGAGAATGCTTTTTTTTTTTTTTTTTGCTCTCCTTTGCGTGTCAATTTGGGCTTAATTTGAACGCATTTTTGGGGATATGTACCAATGGTAACGGGAGTGGTTTTTTTTTCTTTGATAATATGTCATATCATGTTATTAATTTATTTTGTCACTAATTATTAGTTAGGGTGAATAAAGTGTAGATTAGCTTTTGAGGTGTTTGAATTTTGCTAGTTGTAGTATGGGTTTTTAGGTAGAGAGCTTATATTCAATCATTCATCTCCTACCCCCTAATAAAAAAATGTTTTGGTTGATAAGACGAGAGGGGGGGGGGGGGCGGGGGGGGGGGGGGGGGGGATGGAGGAGGAGGCTAGGAATGGGGTGGGGGGAAAGAGAGAGCTAGGAAAGAGGAGGGGGCGGCTGGGCAGTGGAGATTGACCCCTCTCCCCGACCTCTTTTTTTCTCTTTCACCACTCACCTT
>CM060867.1:11890285-11915285 GCA_030737845.1 Acorus calamus | reverse complement strand
GTGAAGCCATGCGCGTCGTTCGAGACCCAACACAGCACGTCCGGATCAGGGCCAAACACCCCCACCCATGATGCTAACCTCTCCGAAAGCACTGCGAATTGACTCGCCTCCGAATCCGTCAAGCGGTTGCGACGTAGCTGCACTTGCCACCCCCGCGCCTCCCCCTCATCGCCCCACAAATCGCGGACCGACCCCTCACCCCGGGCAGCAATGGCGAAAATTTCTGGGACTTCCTCTCGAAGGGGAACCGGGCTACACCATCGATCCTGCCAGAAATGGACCCGTCTCCCATTCCTGACCTTCCACTTCAACGATTGCGCAAACTCCGCTGTAAGGCTGAACATCCCCTTGCACAGCGCAGACATTCTATTTGAGACAGACGGCCATCGACCTTCCCCTATCCCCCCTCCACCATATCGATCCACACATATTTGCACCCACGGTTTCCTTTCCTCATTCAACCATCTCCATAACCATCTAGCCAACAATGCCTTATTCATGGTTTTAAGGTCCAGGACTCCAAGCCCCCCATCCCGCTTGCTACGGCAAACCGATCCCCAATCCACGAGGTGAGGCCTCCTTGGACTCGTCGCGCCCCCCTGCCAGAAGAAACGCCTTCGTATCACCTCCAGCTTCTCCACTACTCCTACAGGAACGCGGAACACCGAGAGATAGAATAGTGGCAAATTGGATAGCACTGACTGGAGAAGAATTAGCTTTCCGCCAGTGCTTAACAGTCTACCCTTCCACCCGGCCAGTCGATGCTGCATGCGCTCAATCAACGGTGTCCAGTCCCCTTTCGTGAGCCTGTTCTTCACCAGCGGCAACCCCAGCAGTCTCGACGGCAAGGCATGTAGCTCACATCCCACCACCCTGGCCAACCGCATATTATAGAATATATATACTGAATTATGTGATTTCATATGTTATGTAAGAATCTCAAACGAGACTGCAAAACATACTGAGTGTATTAGCGCCACTTTTAAATTAATTCAGTTTCTTCAACCTGACATCAGGGATTCCATGTTTTGAAACAGCAGATGGGGTGAATTTGCAGCAACACCATGACACCTGTGCCCACAGTCAAAGGAAACTGTGGTTTCACCTATTTTGGGATCACATGCTTCAGAACCTACTACTATAATGTCAGACATAATAAACTTCCATATCAGGATTGTATGCAAACTGAATGGAAACTGCAGGTCAATTTGCCATATGAAACTGCATTTATATCCAAGTGTCATTTATTATATCTCTTCCATCTATAATTATCCAGCAATACCTGCGCAAGCAAACTATGAAATCAATTTTATTTTTAAAAAAAAACAATATATCTGATAAGCTAACCAAAATCTGAACTTCCACATATCTAATCCTCTAATTGGCTGTAACTTTGTCTTCTGCGATTAAAGTAAGTTCCAAGTATTGGTAACACAGAAACTGATACAGCAATCATGTCCAACATGAAGAGTTTAAAAAAAGGCTAAAATCCAGGATGACTTACAATATCATACTGTAAGCGGTGAATTTTGCTTTATTAGATATCTAATAATCATTTATAAAGAGACATTAATGATATTTAAGAGGGTAGCTTTGGAAGCCAACATGTAGGAGAAGAATATGACAGTTTATATGACACCCACAAGGAAATTAAATAAAGAACTTTTATTCCAAAACATGTCACAACTAATTTTTTTGCTAGTACTAAAATGCAATCACATATTGATAAATAAATCCTACAGTCAATACAATTTGAATATAGACATTAAAGAAAGCAATATATCATGAAAGCAAGGTCACTCCATTATAAGACACCATCCAAATTCTTTGAATGCGCTTCTAATAAGTGTATGTGTTGGGCAACAACCCAAAAAACAGCTTTTAGCTTTTGAGGTCACATCAAGTCAAATCTCATTATCATTTAAAAACTAAAAGCTGTTACCAAACATGTCAACTTAAATATATTATCATTACTAGATTTTATCTCTAAACTGTACATCGAAATCTGTGTTTTATAAAGCAGCCATCATTATTATATCATCAAATCATCATCATTACACCATCAAAAGGTGTACATAAAGCTACAAAAGCTAAAAGCTATTTTTTAAACTGTGTTTCCTAAACATGCACTAAGTACAAAAGACAGACAATAATGAGGATTCAAGGTTTGAAAATTTCATGATCATGTCATAGAGAAGAGTGTTGTTACACAGTATTCTTTTCAACCAATTTCAATTTTGTATATATTGTTAACATCGTACACTTACATTAATGAGGTATATAAATCCATACAATTCATTAAAATTATAATTTATTTTTTATGAAAGTATATACATCATCAATTGAGATATACTAAATGTGTGTGAACTAGAATTAAGGTTGAAAAAAGGGTTGCATGTAACCTTATAATATCCCAAATAGAATTAAACAATCTAAGAAGGGGCGCTTAATATGCAATCATTTTTACATTCTGTTTTACGGATCCCACTTTCTCCTAATCTAGTAATATGCATAAAAAAAAGTATACGTTTAATTTATTCCGAATATATATTTAGTGCAAAAGTATGTATTTCATTGGACAGTACGGGCACGTTTGGATGCAGTGATTATTTGTACGTGTTTTTTTGCACAGGCAAATTTTACATTGTACGTGCAAGGAAACTTTGTACATTGTTTGCACATGTTTGTCTATTTTCATATTGTGTTATCATTTACACATATGTTCTTATTAGTAATTGTTTGTCTCATATATGTGAAACTGTTTGTATATGTGTCAATTTATTATGTTAAAAGATAATAATATTATAAATAGATAAAATATTTTTTTCAAATGATTATCAAATATATTATTTTTTTAAAACCCAAAAAATTTATGAAAAATATATTATATAAGTCAATGTGGTTAAAAAAAGTTCTAATATAATAGAATATAAATAAAAAATAATCGGATTTCAACTAACAAATAATCTTATAAGGTTTTTTTATATTTTATAAATAACAATTTTGTTGGATAATATATATGATAATTAGTTAAGATTTCTTGACATATTTTAATATTTTCATGCCACATTAATATTTATTATCCACACAATTATATTATTGTAAGTTATATAAATTTATAAAATATAATTATCTATTTTATTACTTAAGATAAGATTAAAAGATGAAATATTTGTTTTGGATAATATAGACTTTAATAAATTTGTTCGATGGTAAAAATGTAAAATTGCTTTATATACACTTGAGAGGTGTGAAAATAAAATCTGTTACAAATGAAAACACATGGGTTGATTGAGATTTTGTTTCCCCATATATTGGGGGCAAATGAAAACCTTGGATTTTATTTGTCACACTTTAAATATCATAACCAAACAAAATATTATGTTTGAACATGTGCAAATAAAAACCCACCTCCATTTGCACAGTATCCAAACATGCCCTACATGTTGGCCTGTTATTTTTTAATTCAGTGGTGACCCAAAATTTATCTCCTCCCCCCCCCCCCCCAAACCTTTCATCCCACATTGGTTAAACCAAATAAGCGCTGATACACTCAATCTATTTTGCAATTCAGACTGTAGCCTCAAACATTATGATAATAGAGTATATATTGCGCTATCATAATGTATGGGGTTCTATCAAAATGATAGCGCACAAAAAAAATTTATTTTGTCAAAATAATAATTTTTTAATGTATTTTAGTATATACTTCATTTCATATAACATCATGTTTTTTAATAGAAGAATGTATGCTTTTTTTAAAAGAAAACTGATACTGACTACAATTGGAGCTACACAAGGAGCTGGACATATCATTTTTCCAAATTAAATTGGAAAGGAAAATGATATGTTCAACCTCTTGTGCAGCTCCATTTGTAGTCCACGTCTTTTTTTTTTAAAATTATACATTCTCCTAGTGAAATACATGCTAATATGAAATGACATACATACTGAGATATAGTAGTGTATTTTTTTTTGTAAACAAATAAATTATTTTTACTCCACACATTATGACAAAACCTCATATATTATAATAATGTAGTATATATTACACTATCACAGTGTACGAGATTGTAAAACAGGTTAAAAAAAAGGACTGAGTGTATTAACGCTCAAATAGAAAACTCACTCACACCATTCCCTATAAGGAAAATGTCAAGTCTTGTTGGGCCACCTCCTACACTACATGTGAGGCTCAGACCATCGGCCCGTTTGAAAAGTTTAGGATTATTGTATGCCCTCTTCATGAAGTATATGTAAGGTTAGTGACACAAGACTACAATAAATAAGCTTACTAACGGATCATATAAGTCCATATCCATATTCATATTCATATTCAAACTGGATATTTAAAAATATATATATCTTATATATGACAGATATTTCAAATCAGCATTTGTATCCGATTCAGATAATTTTTAGATAATCAACAGGTTTTTTTTTTTGTGTGGAATAAAAGGCCCCAGAGTGGGGCATATACTTTACTTAAATTTCAAAAGGTTATGAACACCATACAAAAGGCCATCCAAAAAGTGATTCTATCCGAAGAGGAATCATGATAGAATCACAAACTTTGATCAATTCCACCGTTTGTTGTAACGCAAGAGGGCCAACCAACAGGCTTATAGTTATTATTATTATATATAAAATGTGTAACAACTGTCATAGTATTAGCATACAAGGAAGGTCAAATTGAGCATTAATTTGAATACGACATCCTCACCATTAAAGCCTAGATTTGATTGATTCAAGGTGGGAAAAATCGTGGTCAACCTGGCATCACACGTAGCTGATGATAACAACATACTTTAAAACAACATAAATAATAAAGTTTGATTGTTACAGAGGATATAAATTCCAAACGTCTCTTCAAAAGTGGTATTCAACCTAATTCAGGACAATAAAATAACATGGTGGTACTGGCGCCCCAGCCTCCAGTTCTCCAAAGCCTTTCTTCTTTTGTTTTTTTTTTAGCTAACATTTGGATTTTGGACAAGTATGTTGATCCTTGGCACTTAAGAGTCAAGAGGGGACTCTTTATTTAATAATTTTTTAAACATGATAAATTATTTTACAGTGGATCTCACTAAAAAAGATAAAAAGAGACAAAAGAAGGGGGGGAGGGGGGGGGTTCTCACAAGTCATAACCTCTCAAACGAAGTTTGTTCAACTCATCACATTTTGAGGATCTCATTAAAAATTGTATTTGGAGAGTCCTTCAAATGTCTAGCTAAGAGTCTCTGTAAATGACTCAACTATGTCGTGACATTTATTTTATCATATACCAGTGAGCACCTTTTACATGAAATTAAGTTGAAAAATCCAGTCTCCATAAAATTTAAATATTCTGCCAACCCCTCGCCTGGCGAGATGATAGAATAGCACCTCCCTTTGGAGAATAACTAGGTTTTATACTCTTGTTATCATCTCATGTGGGATGTAAAAAAAAACTGTTAAGACTGGTGGACCATAGATCCACCATAGATCCCTCTATTGTAACAGCCCCTTGTGATCTTTTAAAAAAAATTAAAAATTAACTTTTTTTTTAAAGTGAAAAATTAAATTTTTTTTAAGGTTTAAATGCATATAACCTCTTGAAAGTTAGCATATGTCCATAAAACCCATTCATTTATGCGAATATCCATATAACCCTGTGAATATTGACATAGTTAAACATATAACTCCCTAATTTGTTTGATAAATTAAAAAATATCCAAATATATGACCCAAATACCCTTTTATTATCAGAAGTTAATTCATATATTCTTATAACTCCCTGATTTCTTTAAAAAATTCAGAAGAACCCACTTTCTGATTTCACGTATTCATATGACCCCCTATTTTGTAAAAAAATGTAAAAGGACCCACTTTTCTTTCTTCTTCACCATTTTTCTAACCATTGTCATAGTTGTGTATATAAACCTCATTCGATCTTCTTCTTATTCCCTCAGATATCTTCAATTTTTTTCATTCTTCTTCTTCTTCTTCTCATGGTTATGACGATGGGAGATAGTAGAAGGATGAGGCAGACGGTGACAACGACAGTGACAATGGTGATGAGAAGCTCAATGGGGACGCCGGCGATAGCGTATATGGGGGAGGGAACGTTAGCGATAGTGATGAGTGGCTCAAAGGGAACATCAACAATGGTGATGAGAGGCTCAATGGGGACGTCCACGACGGCGGCTAGGGTATTTTATTTGAGAGACAAGTGTTTGAGAGATATTCATTTATGTTAAAATGGGAGAGGGATATATTAGTCTTTTTATTATGTTGGGTTAACTTAACCACTGGAATTGTTTAACAAGATAACGATAGGGGTTATGTGTATTAATTAACATAAATGAGGGGGTTATATGAATATTCACATTAATGATGAGTTTTTATAGATATACGCTAACTTTGAGGGGTTCGAAACTCCTGTGTGTGTATCATAAGCCGACTTGTGAACATCAACCACAATCAAACACATGTCCAGAAGATCACGTGCTGCTCACGTGAATGACTTACCAAATCAAACACGGGTTACGCCGTGAATTCACTCCGTCTTCATCACATGCGACTAACGATAGGTTACGCTGTGAATTCACTACGTCACTCCGTCTTTGTGTTTTCGAGGCTCTGTTTTTCATGCCGTCTAACATATTCAAAACCTAGCCGCACCTCATCTTCTTGTAGAGGAGAAAAATCACCAGACCTCGTCTTCTTGTGACTTGAATAATTTTAGGTATGTGCTCATTAGTTTCAAATTTCCTACTCGAAATGATATGCATTATTACATCAGTTAAGAGCTTCATTTATTTTTATTATCTTTATACTAGAGTTTGTTTGAAATGGGAAGTTGATTTTTATTTTCTTAGTGTTTTGTGATTCATTTTATTGTTTGTATGGAATGCTTGATTGTAAGATTTTTTATATATTTTGATTTCATTTTTTATCCATGCTTGTTTGGTTGATTATTATTATTATTATTATTATTATTATTATTATTATTATTATTATTATTTACAGATTTATTTTTTTTTATCCCAAATGTTTTATTTAATTTTTTATAAAGAAACTTGTTTTTATTTTTTTATTTATGCTTCAGCTAAGAGTTTGCTTGGCTAGCTTCTTGAACATGTGGTTGAATTCCAGTGATCTTTAACAAGTGGTTAATGTTATATTTTGGATGAATAGACTATGTTTCAATTCCAATGATCGATCATTTTATGTTATAGAATGTTATGAATTTCAATGATCTGTTTATGATTTGAACAGGATAAAATGGGTGGTTATTATTAACTCATTTTGGAAACAATGAAATATTCATATGGTGGTAGTGGTGGTTGAATTGATTTTGTTGGGTGCAAACACAAGCATGTAGATCATCATTATCTGTCTCATCAGATCCTATTGTTATGGAGTCTCTTTGTATGTCTATGCAAAAATTGATTCAAACAACTACCAGGAATTGATTCAAACAACATAAGACATTCATATGGGAAGAGAGACCTTTTATTTGTTCACAATCTGTCTTCGTCTCATTCAAAAGACTATCATTCATTTGAAGACACTCATTCATCATTCAAATAAAAATAACCGCATAAGTATAATACATCATTCATTTCAAAATTCATAAAATTCTTCAAAACAAAAAATTACATCATCCTTACATATGAAAGGGAATGAAGCCATGTGTGACATGTTGCTACAAAAGAATAGGCACATCAACCAATGACATAATTCATTATAAACATTTTCTGTCATGAAGAAGAGTAATACTTAAGTGTTATAAAAAATAATGAACAAATTCATTATAAAAATATTGACAAGGGATGTTACAGGATGGGTCAATGCAATATAGGTGTATAAATTAATGAGCGAAGAAATAAACTTGGCATTACTAAGAAAATTAAGGCTTATAACAAAGAATTGAATTGACCTAAAACAAGCATAATCTGGACATCAAATAAACATCTAAAATGATAAAACATGAAAACCGTGGTTGTTTTGAAGAGGAGGTACAAGGTCAGAACAAGTCGGTCAAAGGAAATTGGATGCATGCTGATTCTACCTATAAGTGAAACACTCAAACTATTACAACTGGTTCACTTAGAACAAACATAAAAGGGTGTAAATAACTTTTCCTCACATGACATCTTTAGTTTACTTTGTTTGTGTTCGATGAGAAATATCAACCATTTGGTCTCATGTACACTAAAAACCAAACTTTTGCAACTAATCAAACCAACCAAATTTTTTTTCTCCAAAGAGTCAATTCCAATTCCAATTCCAAGAACACCTGTGATGAATGGCCGCCGAAGAAAAGTGACACATCAGAACTCCCATCGAACCATTAAAACCCCAATATCCATATCAAATAGAACAACTATTTAGACGAACATACCACAATTTCTTGATCCAAATTTGAATTAAAAAAATAGCAAATCATTCAATGTTCATTACGGACTCATCAAAATCGACCATTAAAACAGGCCAATCAATCAAAATCGAAAGTTTCACCCCAAAAAAACCCATTAAAATCCAAAAAAATTCATCAGAATCCATAACACAAAATCAAATATAAATAAAATGAAACCGAAAAAAGAATTTGGGTTGGACCCACCTCGGATTTGGGAGCTGTTGCTTGAGGACAATTCGACCTCTTTTGGTCTCTACCCTCTGCGAAGACAACGAAGAAGAAGAAGCAACGCGGATACAGATTTGCACCTCTCGAGGTGGTCTTTTGTTGGCGGTCGGTTAGGGGCTTCGGTGGTGGTGGCTAGGGTTTCGTGAACCCTGTAAAATGAAAGAGGAGAGAGACTGGGTTCCTCTAGAAGAAGATGAGGTGCAACTCTATTTTGATTATGTTAGACGGTGTGAAAAGCAAGGCTTCGAAAAGATAAAGACGGAGTGAATTCACGAAGTAACCCGTGTTTGATTCAGTAAGTCATTCACATAAGCAGCACATGGTCTTCTAGACAAGTGTTTGATTATGGTTGGGGTTCAAAGGGTCAACCTCTGATACACACAGGAGTTCCAAACCCAACTTTTAGTGGGTTACATGCATTTAACCCTTTTTTTTAATACTAGTTGTTGTGTATGTGCAGATGCACATAAACAAAGTCTAATTTTTTTTAATTAATATTAATATCAAATAATTTAGTTACAATAACATCTTCATAATAATAACTCCAAATGCAAGAAATCTAATGTCCCTAGCTTAATATTAATATTTTGATATTTATTATTCAAATTGAAGTTAATTTCATGAATATAATCCGCATTCATGTCAAAAATAATTTTATTTTGTCATATAATATTTTTATTATATTAAGTACAGTGATCGATCAGTTCAACTTACTTTAAATGGGGTGGGGTAGGGTAGGGTGGGGTGGGGCGGATACAAATATTAAGATGGAAAACTCAAAATGTAATGAAGTGGATATGAATTTCAAATTATAAAACCCGAGGTGGGTGGGACAGGAATAGAATTTAATATTAAGGAAATGTGTTAAGTTTGGATTATGGTAAATTCGACCCAACCCAACTTATTGCCATCCCTAAAAATAGGAAAGAAAAAGTGGACCATAGAAAAAATAAAAAAAGTGTGATAAATAAATTTTAAATAAATTATAGGAAGGGAATATATTAAAAAAAGATAACAACAGATGATTGAAAATGCATCACAAAAATTCAAGTAAATATAATAATGAGAATATGATTAACACATGTAAGATTTGTTTTTTTTTAAATCATTTTCGTTAGAGATAATGTAGGATATATTAGGTAATGTAATGGATTTATTTTTAAAAAAATATGGATTTATTTTTAAAAACATACATACAAAAAATATAATAACAAATGGTTGAAAATATACCACAAAAATAGAAGTAAATATGATAATTAGAATCTGATTGACAAGAGTAAGAATTTTTTTTAAAAAAAAATTAATTTTGTTAGAGATAATGTAGGATATATTAGATATGATTTGAAAAACATACAATACAAAATGAATTTGATGGAACACACTACTATACGCATACATGACTTACATTATCCTTTCTGATTTTGGGAAAAATCGATACGGTTCTTTGTAAAGTAAGCTAAATCGGTTTTAACCTCTGTAAAATAAAAAAATCACCACAGATTCCTATGTTATTAGAAAAATATCGTTTCAGTCCATACCATCACCTCAACTAACCACGTACATGATTGATCTTAACTACATATTAAAAGTTAAAAAAATGTTATCACTCCTTATTTTTGAAAAATCGATATATCTCTCTAAAAACTTATGAAAATCACTAAATCTTTTTAAACGATATTTATTTTAGTTTCTATTGTAATCGAAATTAACTAGATTTGTAATTGAAATACTGTAATACCCTTTTACAATTTATTTGATAAATTACTGTAAGACACTAACCAGATTTATTGTTGATTTTAAGGAATTTTTACAGAAACGTTTTCTCATTTTCATAATTTTTCAGGGAGTTATACCATTTTTTAAAAATACCGTTAGTGAATATATGGTAGCAGGAGAATTTTCAAAAAAAAAAACAAGGGCATTTTGGTCATCAAAAGGACTAAATTGAATTTTTTATATTTTACTGAGACTTTTTTTAATGTATTTACTGAAGCAATTTAATTTGGAGACTAAATTCATTACGCATACATACTTTTCTGGGGTCTGTGATGATTTTTTTATTTGATAGGAATTAACACTGATTTAGCTAACTTTTCAAAGAGTCATATAAATTTTTTCCATTTAATTTTTTTAATCTATAAATATAGCACATATAGAGAATGAACTATTTGATAAACAAATTAAGACAACACAACGCAAAGTTTTTATATTTTACTCTCCCAACATTCAATGTAAGAAATAAAAGCATACTAATTCTTCATATGTATCATTTGCACAACAATAAATCATTTATTAATGCAAAATGTCTATGAAGGTGCAAAAGCAAACACATATATGCATCCTTTCAACATGTAAAATAAGATGCTCCGATGAAAATAAAATCATAAACTCTTTGCTTTTGATATGAAAGTTCAGGGCCATCTCCATTTAAATATAATATTTTAGAATACTTAATGATTATAATATTTTTATGTTTTCTAAATATTTATTATTAATTGAACCATTTATAAATTATTTTAGGTTGGTGTTTGGATGCTTAATTCTCTTATCCGTTTGCGCATCAATTGAATTGTCATGCCTATTAAATCTTATTGAGTGTGTCGCATAATATAAATATTTTAATTTAGTCCCTTGAATTTTTGTTATGACACTTTCTAGAAATGGGCGTATATTATATGGATCTTAACATTACTTATCCTAAGATAACAAATTGGATGGGGTAAATTAAAATAATGCTTTCGTGTGAGAATGATGAATGATTCATTAAAAAAGGGTTTGGAGGAATTTTATTATTTGGATGGGTTAAATTCTTCGAGTGAAAGTTTTAGAACGAATGTCATGGGATTAAGTGGGTGTGAAGGGATTGTCGTCATAATATTTTCGAGTAATTAGTAGGGGTATATAATAATCAAATGTTTGTTTTTCTTGTTAAGAGATTTTTATATAGTAAAATAAAATATAGATTACATTTAAAAAATAGGATTATGAATTTCTTTACATATATGTGGTAACATAATTTTCATATAATTAAAATAGAGTGCAACATATATTCTAACAACGGATTTTGAATATCCTTTCATTTTTTACGTATTCCATTATCCTAATAATACTATGATAATACTATGATTTTTATGGAATTGAATAGAAATGTAGGGGGTAAAATTAAAAAAATGGAAGGATCCTCTTATCCTCATAATATTATGATATGGTAACCAAATTTAACTATAAGTTAATGTCACATGATGAAATGTATGTATTAGAATAAACTATGAATGAAATTAAAATGTTGTAAATGGATTTTCATGGGATTGAATAGAAATGTAGAACTATCCTATTAATATTATGATAATCAATTTTAAATATAAGTTAATAAATATGTTACATGATGAAATGTATGTATTATAATATACTATAAATAAGATTAAGATGCTTTAAATAGATTTTCATGGAATTGAATAGAAATGTAAGGGTAAAATAAAAAATTCTATAAAATATATTCGGTTTTGTCACAAAATTCTATAAAATAAATACAAAAATAAAAACACACGGCCCAATAAATAAACGAATGAATGATCAACCGAAAAGCAAAAAAAAACATAGAGAGAGAGAGAGAGAGAGAGAGAGAGAGAGTTGATAGACTCATGGACCTTTATTAGGGATGGTGATTGAGGAGGAGAAGATGAAATGATTTAAAACGTTAGGAAGGAAGTGGAATGGTCTTAATTTTAGGGTCATAATGTATTTTCTAGATTTGATGAGTGATGAATTTTCATTTGAAGGTTTTAATAGTAATTAATGAAAATAATGTTTTCATGTAAAACAGTGTGGGAATTATGAATGATTCATTAAAAAAGGGTTTGGAAGAATTTTATTACTTGGATGGGGGTAAATTGAAAATAATATTTTCGTGTGAAACGGTGTGGGAATGATGAATGGTTCATTAAGAAAGGGTTTTGAGGAATTTTATTAATTGGATTGGGTAAATTGAAAATAATGTTTTCATGTGAAACGGGTGTGAGAATGATGAATGATTCATTAAGAAAGGGTTTGAAGGAATTTTTTTAATTGGATGGGGTAAATTCTTCAAGTGAAAGTTTTAGAACGAATGTCATGGGATAAATGGGTGTGAAGGGATTGTTGTCATAATATTTTCGAGTGATTAGTAGGGGTATATTATAATCAAATGTTTATTTTTCTTGTTAAGAGAATTTTATGTAGTAAAATAAAATAAAATATAGATTAAATTAATAAAAATAGGATTATGAATTTATTTACAAATATGTGGTAACACAATTTTCATATAATCAATATAGAATACAAAATATATTCTTATAACAGATTATATTTTGAATATCTTTTCATTTTTATGTATTCCATTATCCTGATAATACTATGATAATACTATATTTTTATGGAATTGAATAGAAATATAGGGGTAAAATGAAACAATGAAAATATCCTCTTATCCTAATAATATTATGATATGATAATCAAATTTAACTATAAGTTAATATGTCACATGATGAAATGTATAAATTCCTTATTTTATGCTCCTTCGTCTCACCTCGTTTATTCTTTAATATGAATAGAATTAAAATGTTCTAAATGGATTTTCATGGGATTGAATAGAAATGTAGGACTATCCTATTAATATTATGATAATCAATTTTAATATAAGTTAATAAATATGTTACATGATGAAATGTATGTATTATAGTATATTATAAATGAGGTTAAGATGATGTAAATGGATTTTAATGGAATTGATAGAAATGTAAGGGTAAAATAAAAAATATGGTTGTCATTAAAGTAGTGTGAATGGACTGAAATGAGATTGAATGAATTGACAAAGGACAAAAAGTTCAAATGACATGTTTTTTTATTTAAGAGACTTTTATATAGTAATATAGATTATGTTAAAAAAAAAAAAAAAAAAAAACCACTAAATTGTCACTGTATTGAATTAATTGCTTCACCTAATCAGTGGTTTGAATTTGTCGCTTAACATACCCCATAATCGGCGTACACGTGTTGCTGACATAATGATGGTTCCAGAGCGGGCCTCGGAAACCGTGCAACATTTGCCGAGTCCATACACACCAAAATCGGACGAAAGCGACCTTTCTCATTGGACGGTCATTTACGTTGGATTATTGACAAATGGTCGTCGGCGGAAATCTTTTCTTTATTTTAATTAAGGGAAATATCCAAATAACCCCCTGTAAACTTCCTGAAATCCATATTACCCCCCTGAGTTTTCCTAAAGCCCCAAAACACCTATGTAAATCCAAATAACCACTGAATTAAACTTTCGTTGACAAATGAAAAATATTATGTGAATATTCTGAGTGTTAAACCTGGTTGAAAGCATAGTACACTAAAAACCTCATACAATTTGTTAAAAATGTAAAAAACATTCAATATATGATAATTTTACATATCCATTATAAAACTCTATCTGGAGAGGTAAAATTATCATTTATAGAGATTTTTTTTTCATTTTTAACATTTGTATAGGGTAGTTGATATATTATGTTTCAACCAAGGTTAACCAATCAAAATATTCGTAGAATAATCTAAATATCTCAACGAAAATTTAATTTAGGGGGCAATTTGGATTTATATAAGTGTTTTCAGGAAGTTATATGAACTTTAGGAAAAACCAGTGGTTATATGGATTTTAGGCAGTGTACAGGGAGTTATTTGGAATTGTCCCTTTAATTAATAACAACATTCACATTTTACATGGAGAATACATGATAGATCCCTTCAATGAAGTTTATTCCAAAACAAATCCTTGTAGATGCTACGCACTGTTGCACTCTAGATCCAATCAAGTACGAGTATCATCAGTATCGAATTACACAATCTATTAATCGACCTATATAACATATAAATCGAACTGCACATTCAATTGTTGGGTATAAATGTCACTCTTTGTGCAGTTCGATTCATAAATTATATAGTTCGATTAATAAACTGTGTAATTCAATACTAATGAAACTGATGGAACTCATTTCTGATTGGATCCGGAGTCCCGCTGGCCTACTCTGTGACATTGCTGGCACTAAAAACTACATATATCTTATTGTCATGCCAACTGCAGTCTTTAGTCAAGTAATTGTGACTACATGGAGCCCCTTTATCCATTGCAGGGGATGGACTTTATAAAAAAAATACGAGAAATAGATAATAAATTGATATATATTCATACATGGTTAGGTATGGGTGAATTTGAGGTAAGTATATAGCATGAACTCATGAAAAAATGTGTATAACATGTTACATGCATATGGTGATAATAAATCTTTTTAAAAGGGACTTTTTTTTTATTTTTCAATAGACAAAAGAGAGGGGAAAAAATTACATAACACGTATGCATTAAAAACATAGTATTGTCTATCTGTCTCATGAAACAAATAGAGTAATTTTTACATTTTATTATATACTCTTATATATACTAGTTTTCATGCACACACATGCGCACGAGTTAATATCGTGAATTCTATATTCCGAACTCCTCTAAAGGGTAGTGGTCATATCCCATTCAAGAATACATGTTTCTGTATTGCACTTGGTAACCCTGTCACTTTGTTCCAATTGGGAAAAATTCTGCACCATCTCCCCATAGTTCTCCAAGTACACAATGCAAATAGATTTATAACAATGTGATTTTTGGTGGTCAACATATAGTTCTAAATCAATCCAGTATGTACCCAGAGAACAGAAAGAGATATAACCAGAACTGTATGTCCATAAATGGAACAAAGCATGGGTTAATCAGGTACCACACAGAAACTATGCATTCTCAAACTATCCAATATGGACAATTCAAGAGATTTCGTCACATCATGTGATGATGTGATAAAATCTCTCAAACGGATCTACGATTTATTTGATGCATGTAAATAAACCTAACGGCTAAAATCACCGTTAGATTTATTATATATAATTAAAATAACATAAATTTATAAATGTTTTTACAATGTAGCTAAACCATCTAATTCCATGAAACATACCTGAAAAAGATGCACATTATTTCATGAAACCTGGAAGGAGAACACCTGAAAAAACAATAAACACTAACCTCAATAAACACTATAAAGAGAGAGAGATGGGGACAAAAAGATTACCAAAACTTTTAAATTCCATAAAAAACTTACCAAACCTGTCGAACTCCACCATCCCTTTTGTTTTCCCCCCAAATTTTAAACTCAAATCAGACTTGCAATAGTGTTTATTGCAACCCAATGACCTATTCTTACAAAAAAAAAAAAAAAAAAACACAAAGGCCACGTGTATTTTTTCCCACCCTGTTCTCCCAATTTTTTTCCCCTTTTTTTTTCTTAATCGCATTGAAAGAACAAAATCACACTTGTGTTCGTTACAACTGATGAAATGCCAAGCAATAATAACATAATGAAATTACACAAATGCCGTGTTAGATAAATTTTGTCGGTATCCCTCACTCTTTATATTATCACTTAAATCTTTTTATCTGTTGTAGGAATCCAGAAAAAGAGAGAGGCTAAAAAATAATTGAATACACTTTTTCCGTGAAATAAATTTTTTTTATATAAAATTTTACGAAATATTTAGTTTTATGATCATTAATATAGCCATAAATAATTTTATGGGTTCAAATGATGACATTAAAACATTTATTATTTAATTTCATAGGTATATTAATAGTCTACAAATAATTTAAACTTTGACGGGTCATGTTTTGAGATGAGAGACTTCATTATCAATCATAAAATCTGAATGAGACATCTCTTTGTAATATAGATAGGGGTCAGATTATAAAACTTGTACAAGCTGAAGATGAAACATTAAAGATCTCCCAAAACCCAGGCCCGGCCTTGGGCCCAGGCCCGCGGGCATGCTTGGCCAACGGGCCCGGGCCGGGCCGGCCTGTGGCAAAAAACAGGGCCCAGGCCCTGCTCGCGGGCCCGGGCCTGGACGGGCCTCACGGGCCGGGCCTACGGGCCTAAATTATAAACAGCTTATTCCTTTTGATTTTTTAATTTTAAATTATTTATTTGTATATAATATTAAAATAACATAAAGTTTAAAGTATAATGTTAAAAAATATATTTATATATATTGATTTTTCAAAATAAAAATATTAAATAAATTAATTATTTCAAAAAATGAATAACTAAGTGTACATAACTAAATTGTTACCTACATAAATGTTAATAATTTGTATAATTCAACCACAATTCAAATAAAAATTACATGTTACTCATTTAATAGAGTATCATCCACGGGCCTACGGGCCAACCCGAACGGGTCTGATTCGGGCGGGCTTCTGGGCCGGTCTCGGGCCCCAGAACCAGGCCCAAGCCCAAGCCCGGACCGCCCCCAAAATGGGCCGGGCTTTCGGGCCTCGGACCTGTTGAAGACATTTAGGATCTGAGGACCTATTTACAAAGAACTACAGAAAAGGACGCATTTGGCTGATTTTTTCAAGGCTCTGTTGATAAATAAGAGGGATACAGGGGCCTATCTGTAAATGGTCGATTCAAATGTTCCGTGATAACATGACAAAAGCTGCCGATTTCAAGGGGCTAATATGCAAATAAACCACCAATGAAAAAAAAGCTGCCGATTTTTTAGGGAATTGATTCTAAATATGAGGCACCTGGGGGCTGATATGCAAATAGTCGAGTAGGTCGATTGGGTGAAAACTCTTTTCTTATTGTCATATATATAATTAAAGGAAAAAATTGATATAACACCATGAAAATCTGAAAAGATCCATGGATTCCTGTAAAATCGATAAATCCTCTCAAATCCTTATTTTAGTAGACAATATTAATTTTAGTTCTTACTGTAATTAAAACCAATCAGATTCTAATCATATATGATAAAACACTATACATTTTAAAATTTACTTTAGAAAAATCAAAATAACTCTTTGAAAACTTATAAAAATCGGAAAAGATACATATAAAGTTGTAAACTGACAATAATTTAGCTTATGGACTTAGTTAATCATACACACTTTTAGGAGATTTAGGGTGATTTTATAATTTTATAGAGACTTAAACAGTTAAATTTTCAGAGAGTTATATATTTTTCGTATATAATAATTAATTAATTATTTAATTATATTATTATGTAGAGCGGTCTTAGTCAGAACCGCACGGCAAGGCTGGATAATGACCAGACTGAAACACAAACAAACAAGATCTCAGTGTTATCCGGGATAAAATATTCAACTCATGCTCTTATTCCGACATGACAGTTTATACAATTTGCAAAATTCACGTGTGAACAAAACAGAATACAAAGAGTTGGGTTTTTTTTGTTCTTGCCTTGATGGATTAAATACTTGAAACGTTGAAATGAAAACACGAAAACTGAGACTTTGACCACTGTTTGATTGAACTGTTCTTCTGTTGTTGAAGGAGGGTTTGGGGGGAACCATAATTGCGTGACGAGAGGTGAAAAGGAAAGAGAGAAAGACTCTATCTTTGGCTCTCTGTGTGCCTCCATTGGACCATGTTTTCTATCGCAGGTTCTCGGTTTTTGTTTTCCTTATAAGCAGAATCACCTTTTGATGTTCTCGTTGGACTAGTTTTTTTTTCTTCTTCTCACTTTTAATTCGATTTGTTCATCTGGGTTGTGTTTTATTCCTTGTTTTCGCCTGGCTTTCTTTGCCTTTTCAATCTGGGTTTTTGTTCATCAGTTGATTTTTGATCAAGTTGTCTTCAATCCTCATCTGGGTTTTTGTTATTTCTCGTTATCTGCACCAAAGATTGGATTTTGATCCTGCTTTCACATCTGGGTATCTTCAGATCAATAGTTTTCAAATGCAGAGACCTCAATTGGTTGATGAGAAGCTCCTGGAATCATAGATTGCTTGAGCGGGGACAAATAGACCCAAAATTGTCGCCTATTTGGAGACTATGAAGTGTTTCTACCCCTTCAAGGGGAAGTCCAAGGCCCGATCAGATGGTTCACCTCCCACCACCGCCAAACACGCGAGCAAGTCTTCGGGTTTGGCCGTCTGTGCGGGTTCCTCTCCGTCGCCGCGGAGTATCCCGGACTTGTATGAAGAGAAGGCTCAGAACTTGGTGGTGTTTAAGTTTAACGAGCTCAGAAACGCCACCAATGACTTCAGCCGGCTCAATAAGATCGGGGAAGGTGGATTCGGTGGTGTATATAAAGGGTTCATCAAGCCTCGCAATGATAAGGGGGATAGGATACCGGTGGCGGTGAAGAAGCTCAACCAGAGTGGATTGCAGGTATGGGATGAGCAACACTTGCATGATGAGATTTTGTCTTTGATTGAACGAAATTTGACTGAATTAGATGTTTTTTTTGTATGGTTTCTCATTTCCTAGCATTGAAGTCTGGTTGTCTATTTGAGTTTAAGAGTGGTCAAGTATATGAAGATGGAACTACATCAGGGGCGGACCCGGGGGGGGGGGGGGGGGGGGGGGGGGGTGGGGGGCAGACTTGGCCCCCAAGCTTTGGGTCAATTAATATACATATATACAGTGACGGAGCTAGAAATTTTTCTAAGGGGGGGCTTTACACGAAGTACAAAAAAAATCGTTATTTATGTATATGTCTTTTATATAAAATTAATTTTAAACAGAGATATTCATAAAAATTTATCATACTACTTAGGAAAACTGTATTTGGAATCATTCATTCACGTGTTTATTCCTAAATATATCAATTAACACAAAATCTACCTGAACTGGATTATTTGAAAAGAAAGATTATTATTCTCAACTAAAATTATCAAACGATTCTTAATAGTATGCATAATAAGGGTTTATATATAAAATAGAGAGAATGAATAACAATGTACGAGTGAATAACATCCATAGAGTGTATAATCGTGTGTAAAAAGTATTTCACGGGGTAAGCGATAAAAAAAGATATTAAAGAATTTAGAAAAAATATAATCATCACTTAAGGGTGTTTTGATATATTAAAAAATTTGAGAGACCTAAACAAAATAAAATATTTTTTTTAACAATATTTGAGTTTATTTTTCCAAGCATTTTTATTATGATTCAATAAATATATATATCCATATTAAACTCAGATTCTCAATTGTTCTTGTTTGTTTACTATATAAAAAAATGTTGATACACAATGTTTTTATTTCAGCCCCACTTCCAGTCCTATATACCTCGATAGAAAATTATCAAAGCATATACTCACTTTAACGAGGAAGATGCGATAACTTTTTTTTACATTTTCTATAAATGCATTCATGCAATTCATTATAATATATACTTCATTTTTTATATAAACATACACCTCATTAGATTAGATATACTAATTTTAAAAAATTTAAAAATATTTGTAGACTGAATTTAAGACTGAGAAAAAGACTAGATGTAACATTATCACAAAAAAAAAAAAAAATACAAGGAGGGGCTTGAGCCCCCCTTTGTCCCTACATAGCTCCGCCCCTGCATATATACATAGGTGTCAGGTGTGTTAAATGGGTATTCAATAATTAAGAGTGTTGTTACATACATATTAAACAAAGTCATTTCAAAGTCCAAAACTTATATTACACATTTCATTTTTTTTAAATAGTAAAAATCATATGTTATTGCATTTCGAGTTAAATGAACTCATTTTTGTAAGTGTAAGAAAAATTTAACGGGATATATACATCGTCTAACGATGTATATGTTTTACTAGATTTCTAACGAGGTATATAGGATTGCATTTTGGACTGTAAAAAAAATAGTGTAACAGCGCTCTATTTAAATTGAAATGATTGGGTTTGAAATTGAAAAATGTTAATCATGTTTGCATCCCCGTTAAGATGTGTACATTTTATTTTTTTTAGTTGTATACCTATATAGTGAAGTATATTAATAAATAAAGTACATTTGATTTTACCAAACAAAAAAAATTACATTTGATTTTTAATTTAATAGAAAATGAAATACATGCACTTATAAAATAAATGGATATATTTAAATTATGATACCTATAATAGTGTATACGAATATAGTGAGATATATTTAGTTAGCTAATTTTACATATTGCATTAGACCTGGTAAATGAAAATAGGGTTACAAAATGGACTGAGTATAGCAGTGTCTATTGAATATTTTGAGATTTGGGAGCATGGGTGTTTTTGAAAAAATTGTGAAAACTTTGTTTTGAAGAAAATATTTGTATCTAGTTTTAAAGGATTGAAAAATCATTGATTTGACATTTTTGACGATTTTTTGTTTATTTTATTTTTTCATGATTGCTATATTAAGTCTCTTAAATTTTTTGGAAGTTAAAATTTAAAATCTCTCCCCAAGATATAAGTATAAATGATATTCTTGTATGTTTTTGTAATCAGTCATCTTCTTTATATTCTTTTTTTTTTTTTAAACTTCATTTTTGAAACTTCATTTTTGTCTATTTTTGACGATGGGAATACAGAGATTTTAAGATTTTTAATTCTAAATCTCTTGGTCTTCCGGGCCCCCCTTGCTCTAATTCATGGGTCCGCCCCTGAACTATATTAATAATGCATTTGATGAAGTGGAAGAAATATTGGTGATTGATTTCTCATTTCTCAACTACTGAACACTTTTTAATTATAAGATTGATGTACCTCAATTAGTGGCTAAGAGTGGCCATTTTGTGCAAAAAAATGTCAGAATTTAGATCGTATGCCGTCATTCCCTTCCCATGAAAAATGCTAAAAATTAGGATCATATTCAGTATTTCCCTCCCAATAACCTGCTATACGTGAATCCCTTTGGTTGATGGCCTTCATTGATATATTTTGGTTGCAACTTAAGGAGAAAATGTTCAAGACATTAACAAATCAGATTAATTAATGTGTTAATCTCAATTGCTGAATGCAGTTTCAGATTGATGGAATTTTTTTTGGTAGGTAAGTATTTTGTTATACTTTTTGGTTAGATATTTTATCAATAAGAGTTATAGTCAAACCCAGAACCCCTCAGTGAAGAGGCATACCTCAGCTAACCAACCTGACAGGAGGTGGTCTAGTAAATCATGGCTTGAATAATTGGCTTTTCAAGCTTCTTTTTTGGTTCTGTTTTGCATAGCTTAATGTATTCCGAGAAAAAAATATGTTACTCTTATATCATTCCATTAATCATGCATATTAAGTTTTATTTATATCTGCATATTTCATATATATTACTTGTATGTTCATTATATATGCTTCCTAAAATGGTTAATATTTCTAGTTCGATTTCATTGATGTGTACAGGGGCATAAAGAATGGATGGTGGAGGTTCAATTCCTTGCAGTTGTGGAGCACCCAAATCTTGTGAAACTCATTGGATATTGTGCTGTTGATGGTGAAAGAGGCATGCAAAGATTACTAATCTATGAATTCATGCCTAACAAGAGCTTAGAAGATCATCTATTTAAGAGGACTTACCCCACTCTCCCCTGGAATACAAGATTAAATATTGCATTGGGTGTCGCCCAAGGGTTAGCATATCTTCATGAAGGATTGGAAGTCCAGGTCCCCCACCAAACTTTTATTTTCTTCTATTGTTATTTTGGTTTTCTTCTGTTGTTATTCAGCTTAAAAGAGATGTTGGTAGTAGTAAACAACTCGATGATCACTTTAAATTTTACAAGAAAATGGGTTAGATTTGTTTTACAGGAATATGGGGTGTTATTTCTTTTCAGTTAACATCATGATATTTTCTGGTTAATGCAGGTGATATATCGTGATTTTAAAGCATCTAATGTTCTCCTCGATGAGGAGTTCAATCCCAAGTTGTCAGATTTTGGGCTAGCAAGGGAGGGTCCAACGGACGGCCGTACTCATGTATCCACAGCGGTATGTATATCTTAATTTTTTTTTCTTGAAAAAGAAAAAGAAAGGCGATAGTTCATCACCCAAACAATATTGCTTATTTTTATTGTTTGGAAACCCATTTGAATATCAGCTTTCACTTTAAGCTGCTTTTGCAATCAGATTCTTATGAAGTATGCATTTGTTAGATTCCTGAAAAAACTTTTTTCATTATTATAACAGCGAGACATTCCTGCAGTCATAATAGAGTCTATGTCTCACTAGATGAGCATAAAAGCTCAATTAGGGGGAAAAAAGCATCAAAACTCATCTAGAGTATATACTTCAACTTTTTTGTGAAAGTAATTACTTCATGCAACCCACTTCTCTTCTTCGAGAGATGGAACAATGGTGTCTCCTCTCATCACATCAGTGTGACCCTCTCCCACTGGTGCTCCACCCTGAAAGAACAGCTCCACCGCAGCGGGCAACCTCCCATAGTAACTCTTCAGACAGTCAACAAGTGGCCCCTCTGAGGGGTCCCGTGTGTGCCACACATACACGTGTGGGACCAAATCATCGATCGTCGCCTCCTGCCATGCATGCTGTCCATCCCTCATCTGGTGCTTGTAGGCCTGGCACAGCCTCACCCGGTGTCTGCTTTTAGCTTTTTTAAAGAGCTGCAACCATTTGGGGCATTTGGAAACACATTCGAATTAAGTTGATTCTCACGAAAGTGGAATCAACCAAATGCGTTTCCAACGTTATGAAACCCCCAAGACAGCACCAAACACACACACACACATCATAGTTGCATCAAACTAGAAACTCATGTTGACATTTGATGCTGGCAAAATGCACCGAGTTACAAGATGTTGTGACTACTGGCTGCAAATTTTCTTGGATCTATAGCTCTTTGAATGCCCATACATGACAAGTCACAGTTTAAACCTTCTTGTGATCTCACCGCGATCAATATAATTTCAACACCTTTCTTTATAGCCAATCATGTTAAAGTATGTCACTATGCAACTAGAATCATTTTTTTTCCATGTGAATTATCAACCTTTTTAGTGGCAAATCAAAACAAGATCGTTCTCTCAATTGATTAGGTAGTGGGGACATATGGATATGCAGCCCCGGACTACATCGAGACCGGCCACCTCACCATCAAGAGCGACGTGTGGAGTTTTGGGGTGGTTCTCTACGAGATCCTTACGGGGAGGCGATCGTTAGAGATAAACAAGCCGAGGGGAGAACAGAAGCTCTTGGAATGGGTGAAGCAATTCCCTGCAGAGAGTAGGAGGTTCAGCATGATAATGGACCCAAGGCTTGGGAACCAATATTCCTTGGCAGCTGCCCGAAGAATCGCTAAGTTGGCTGACTGTTGTTTGATCAAACAATCTAAAGACCGTCCAAGTATGAGCGAGGTTGTGGAAGGTCTAAAGCAAGCGATACAGATATCTGAAACTGGAGAAACAACTACAGAAGAGCCATCATCGACGGATTCGGATGGTGAGAGGAAGCCCTGTGATGATCGGGGGGCATCCGAGTCTTCGAGGAGGAGAATGGCTCACCTTGGAAAGCCAAGGGAGGCCGCGGGTGGTGGTGCTGGAAGGAGGAGATTTGTGTTGATGCAGAGAGCCGATTAGTTGGTGTGTGCAAGACATCAATGTTTTATGATGATTTTTTGTTCTGCATCAAAGCTTTGATTCACGGAGGATTGACTATGATGTTCCTGAAAAGCTACTGAAGGAAAGAGGAGTTCCTGGTGCTGTGACAGTGTACAGATGAAGATACAAAGGAAGGCTCAAGCAGTTTATCAACAACAATCATATTTTTTTCCAGATAACAAGAAAGGTGATATAGATTAATTGAGTTCCTGCAGTAATTAAGGCACTATATATTGATGCAACATGTTTTGATACAACTGAATGATTGAAAAATGTTTGGCCATTGGAAATTGTAAGCAACAATCAGGGCAATATGTTCTTACCTGCACAACACAAAAAAATGCTACTCATATGCAAATGGTGATTCTTTCGCAGTTCTACCTGTGCTCTTCTATTACTGAGCAATCGCATATGATGATCACACCATAACTCAAATAGTGAGTGTTTTATTAGGCATAATTCATCATTTCTTGGATTTCGAATTCCAATTCTCTTGATTAGATTACTGCGGCCTCGGCCTTCCGGGTCCCAAATCAAGAGCCATCTCATCAGGAACGCGATAATGAATTAATCTCATCAGGAACACGATAATGAATTAAGGTGAAAAAATGATTTTGGCATATACATACCCCTCATTATAAGAGGTGATAATAGATAATTTGATGTGTATATCCCATTTATTCTAATAAAATATATTGTTTGGAATAACAAATTTTAAGAGATAAAATACTAATTCCAATTTATCTCTACTATTGATTAACCCACTATTCATTCCCACTAACCAAAATAAAATTTGGTTGGTGAAGACAATAGGGGAAGGGGGAGGGGAGAGAGGAAGAGGGAGAGTGAGAAAAAAAGAGAGAGTGGAGGTGGAGTGTCTGTCTGAGAAAGTTGGAGGAGTTCAGGGAAGGGTGAGCGGGAGTG
>CM060867.1:11780285-11880285 GCA_030737845.1 Acorus calamus | reverse complement strand
GGTGAAGGACTGCTATAGGCAGTGGCGAGGCATGCCAGAGGGGAATGCTAGATCGGGGGAGCGGCTCACGGGCATGTGGAAAATCAAGTCACCATTAAAAATTAAGGTGTTCTGGTGGCTACTGGCGAAGGAGAGGCTGCTTACAAAGGTCTATCGGGCTAAATGGTGCCCAGCGGAGTCGGTCACTTGTGCACTGTGCGGAGCAGACCCGGAGACAGTGGTGCATCTGTTTTGCGCATGCAGGGTGGTGAAAGATTTTTGGCAGATCGTGGAACAAGAGACGTCGTTGTGCATGCATGCAAGCTCTGTTGATGAGTTGTGGGTAGCGAGGGACTCTCTTACGTCCGCAACAGCCTCAAAGGCGGCCAACAACGTTCTCCGTTTGATCATCGTGGCGGGGGCATGGTCGATATGGCGGGCTAGAAATGAGGCCATCTTCAAAGGCTCCCGAGTGTACGTGGAGAATTTGTGGGAGTCAACGGCGTCGTTGATCTCACAATGGGGGAGGGGAATAGTAGGGGTTCAAGGTGTTACCTTTACTGGAGGGAGGATAATTATTACAGAGTAATAGCGAGGGGTTCTTTTATATTTGGGCTAGCTAGTGACTGCCCTCGGACCTAGTACATATCCCATTTACTGGGGCCGAGAGGAGGGACACGAGTCAAGCTTTATGTTCTTGTTCTTTATTACTCTAATTCCCCTCACCCCCAGTTCAGAGTTGTAACCACCTTTTATCTATAAAAGTGCTGGTAGCAATGTCTACCTTTTTCAAAAAAAAAAAAAAAAATATTCTATAATATGCATTCAATTCATCCAAACATGTGTTTTTGTTTTTTCTATAAAAGGATTTGCATTATTGGCCTAATATATACTTCAACATATGTGAACCATAAACAGGGCTATAAAAAGAATTGAGCGTGACATTTTTCTTTTTTAAAAACCCTAATAAGAAAGAACAATAGATTGAGCACTGAAAATGCTTTGAAGATGTGCGCATTAAACTGCCACGTTGAGAGGAAACCTTCAAAGGTTAAAGTCTCACAAAAAAAAAAAGTTTCTTTTCCCAACTTTTTCATACTATTGTGGGACTTATTAGTGGTATTGGATCAATAAGTGAAGTCACAACTCAACATAGAATGACCCCACTTTTGATGCTAAAGCATGACCTTCTATCACTATCTTTTTTCTTTTTTTATTTAATTTACAGTACAGATGAATCTATGTATAATCATCTCCTAATAAAACTCAAATGGTACTTTGTGTCATTTATTTGTGTTCTGTGTATGTGGGTTGCGTATAGAGTGTCCCAACTGTCCCCATTTTATCCACTAAACCCCCATTTGTATAACAGAATAAGGGAGTATAAGGGTGATATAAAGGTGGTATAAGAATGGATAAGAAAAATAGTTGTTTGTTTGAATGGTATAACTTAGTATTACTAAGTCAGTTTAAACGAGTATAAGAGAGTATAACAATTCTAAGCAACCCCTAGGATAAGCTATACTCACCTTATCTATTCCCATGTGCCCACATGTCAAATCAACTTTTTACACCTTATCACATCAAATCACCTATCAACACCTCTTATACATCAATGGGCCCACATGTCAAATCAATTTTTTTACACTTTATTTATATTTTATTCTTTATCAAACAAACAACTCAACTTTTATTTTTACGTTTTCCAATGAGAATAAAAAAAATACAACCAAACAAAAAATCTTTTATTCTTGTAGATTTGTTATCTATGCTGGCATAGTTATCTATCCAGAATAACTCAATTCCGCTATCCAAACGGGGGTTAAAGGAATAAAAAGTTGGTCACATAAAATTGTTTGAAAAAAGAAACCAGATTTAGGCTCCGTTTGGAAACACAGATTGAAAATTAGATTTTGGAATAAAGCTGCTTTTTAAGATGATTTTAAACTTTGACTTTTTTTGGATGCTTTTTTTTAATTCAGTAATCAATATTTAAAAGGAGTTTAATGTTTGGTAGAAAAAGTTGTTTTTCAATTCAAAAAATCGATTTCGACCAGAAAGCGTTGTTTTTGAGATTTTAAAAACACGGATTTCGAGAGAAAAATTAAAAGGATGGATCAACATGTGAATATCTCATATGTCTGTTTTTTGTGAATTGAACTAATCATGAATCGAGTTTAGTGGCGGATCCAGGACAATATTTTAGGGCAGGCTACATAGCCTATATTAAATGTTTATATGAAAATTTTTTATTCTTATATTTGATGTAATTATTTATATACTAAATAATGTGATATTCAAAAGACATACATGTGAAGAAAAGAAAAAAAATGAAATGTATTGTAAGAATAAAAATGATATATAAACTCATCTTACACAGTATATTAACAAATTTTATAATTTAAATAACCAAATATGTCATCATAAAAATAGAAAGAGTTGCCATAAAAATAAGAAGAATTATTTTATGGATATAAATGTTTCTTCATTGTTCGGTTGACATTAAATTAATTCTTAAGATAATATATGAATTTTAAAATTTAGAATTGTTAAAATTTATAATAAAATTGAGGCTGCGGTTGGTTGCACGATTGCAAAATTGATTTTGAACAAAAACTGAGTTTAAATCTGATTTTGTAAGAAACTATCTATCGGCAACTTTTGAAAAACTTAGGTTTGGGTACTATTTCACAAAAATATGTATGCAACTTTTGACTTTTTTTTTTAAATGAGTTTGGAAAAAACAGTTTCCTACAAGCCCAAAAGCTGTTCAAACTTGTTTTCAAACGGGCCGGAGTTCGATTTGGTTTGTTAGATTGAGATCCACTTTATTATGATGCAATTTGATTTGTTATTAATTTATAAGAGTGATATCTAGTTTGTTAGGAATATATTTTATGTATAAAATATAATTTATTTAATATAAAATATAAATATTATAATTTATATCATCAAATAATATAAAAAAAACAAAATCTGGGCCGGGCTACAACCCGACCCAGCCAACTCTTACATTCGCCTCTGATTGAGTTGAATGATCATTTGAATTGATTTAAACAAGATGACATGAAGTAAACTTTGTTATTGTAATATTAGATTGAGCTTGGTGAATTTAGATTAAACAAAAAAATGATATTGTATTGAATTGAACAATTAAAATAAACAACCTGTGATTCGAATCATTTACAAATTACCTTCTTTATAAAGACTATCTCAGGAGACACAATAGATGTCTACGTGTCAGTTCTCTATTCGGAGCTGACTAATTAACCACCCATGGAAAAAAAATATAAAAAATAAAGGTGATGCCTTAAGGACGAAGTATCCAACTTCACAAAGCTTTTGCAAACTTGAAATCCTACATTAGGTTCAGAGTGGAAAGGAATCTTCACTTATTCATCAAATGTATAAAAATGATTCCATACTTTATTGTGAAAGGGGCACTAGGATTAAGACCAAGATATGGATCAAGGAACAATTTAATTTTAGACAGCAAAATATATTATATGCAAGTAATATAATGTCAAAATACAAAACAACTTAAAACTACTTAGGCAATGTGTTCTGATCTAAAATTAGAAACAACTTTTTCTGGGTCTTGATTTTCTAAATAGATATCATTAATTATGTGTCTGTGATGTTGAATCAAAATTAATTAATAATTTTATTCGTTTGCAACCATAGATTTTATTGAATAAATATGTTAAGATTATAACAAAACGTTCAATCAGATATTATCCAATCTCAACAACTTTGTATCTGTTTTTTTTAAAAAAAATATTTCTACAAAATTGTAAAACCTATATAGCTATGTTGAAGTGAACATTAATATATATTTCTTTTTATCAAAGTCAATATTTAGTTTTTTTTTTTTGTAGATGGCCCAGTGGGCCGAGGACCTCCCATTTAAGGGATCGAACGGGATCGAACCCCGGAACCACCGCTTGAAAGCGGGTACACACAACCACCTCGCTAACAAGGGGAGGTGTGTAATATTTAGTTGTTGATTTCATGTACTATAAAATTGAACCCAAATAAAATAATTATATAACAATCCAATTCTAATGAAACGTAACAATCAATCCAACTTACCAAAAAAAATAATCAATCCAAATAAAGAAATAGGAATCCCAATTCTTAATATTTCTAACTAAATCTTTAATTTGTCAGGGAATTGCATTTCCAAATCCATGATAGATTCATATTCCAACAACCCACCCATCCTTTTAGGGGAAAAAACAAACTGACAGAACATAATCTTAAATATAATCTTATTAATTGCAACTCTGATGAACAGCCAACCCAGAAGTATCGAAATGTAAGCCATTTTGGCACGGCGGGCCGTGACGCGGGCTGAATTCGGGCCGACCCTCCATACATAAAGGTGTTGGAAATTTGAAACATTCCTATAAAATATTTTATTAATAACCTTTTAATTTAAAATTAATGAGTTTAATGAGAATATGGTTTTCTCTTAATTATATTTAATCTTACATCAGATGCAAAATTACATTCTTTACATGTAGTCTTTGTAGGTAGTTTTATAGACCGCACTTTTTTTAAAAAGTCATTTACCTCATCTAATTTAAGTGTGTATTTTTATAAAATGCAAAGTATATACTATACTGAATGAATGACATCATTTGTAAAAAATATATATACCTCATACTGCATTGTGACTAGTGATGACAGTGGGGCCATCCTAGTCGTGTACTGACCCAACCCAACCCAGTTTACTTAGTCAGGTTCGGGTTTCAAGGCAAGTTCGCGGGGGGGGGGTAACATAAAACCAGATGAGTTTGGGATGCAAAGTGGGTTTACTTAACAAATCAGTCCCAAACTCGTCCCGATGCAATTAATACTCAAATCACTTAATGTTTGACTATTAAAATTTTAAAAAATGAAAAATAAATAAGCTTAGATTAAATGGTTATATGGAAACATGCTAAAAATATCATTTTTGTCCCAAACCTGTCCTGACCGGACCCAAACCAATCTAAATGGGGGTTGGGGTCTTTTATGTACCCGTTGAAACAGATTTGGGATAGAAAATTTAAACTTGTCATCGGTTTAAAACGGGTTTAAAAATTTGGATCTGGGTTTAACCAAACCCGTCCCAACCATCCCGTTGGGTCGAAACAACCCATAATGGCCCGGCCCGGCCCAATACGTCTTACATGTCCATGATTCACAATTAAAACCGGGTCCGATTAAGACCCGAATACCCGTTTTACAACTCCCAGGAGTCCTCTCAGGTCGGTCTCTCTCTCTCTCTCTCCATCTACGCAAAATAAAACAGCAAACGAAGCATCAAAAACCACATCGAAACACACACACACTCTCTCTCCTCCCCCTCTTAAAAATCCTACTTTTTTGACCGCCCTTGCAGGTTAGTTTGTTATGAACACCTCTCTCTCTCTCTTTCTCTTCTTAATTTTTCAATTATTCTTTTATTTAATGATCACAATCTCCTCTCACGTACACGCGTCTCCCGCCAATCCCTTCTTCCACGTTCAATAAAACCCTAATTTTTTCATTCTAATATTCCATTTTTAGGTGAACAGTCGATCTCGCTATTCACCGATTTTTTATTGATTTTAGGGTTTTTTTTTTTGGTAGTGTTGATTCTAGGGTTGTGAATCTGTTCTTTTTATTGAATTTTTTGGGTTTTTTTTTGTTTAAATTGGGCAGTAAAGAAGAGTGAAGGAGGATCGGATTGATCGGGATTTATGTCCCTCAATCAATCTAGGGCTGAGAAGATCGACCACCACCAAACAAAGAAGCCCGGCCGATCCGGAACCTTGGGTCATCAGAGGAGCTTCACCGGCGGAGGCAGCGGGAAGGGCGGCGGTCGCCCCAACACCACCGCCCCTCCTCATCCATCCCACCCGTCCCCCTTGTTGGGTCCGTCGAGGAGGTGAATCGGGATACGATCTTTCTTGTTGGGTTTTGTTTTTCGGATGTTTTGGACAACTGGGTATTAAAAAAGACTTTTTTTTGCCCCTTGTGTTGTGTTGATAGCTTTAAGAAGTCCGGTAATGGACAAGGAGGTCAATCTAGGGTGACCGCGGCGGCAACCGAGGTGGGGAACCAGTCTTCTGCTGCTTCTGCCGCCATTGCTTCAGCTGATCCCCGTGCAGAGCAAAATGGTGGCTTTATACAACCTGCTCCGCGAGGTATGAAGTCTTTATTGCTTTTTTTAGTATCATTTGAACTACTGATTTTTTTTATTGATCCTGTGATGCTATTGATAGGGGCATCTGGTGCACCCCCACCCAATAAACACGTCGACTTGGCCGGCCCAAGGGGCACACAACCCCCTCCAAAGGCCCCGGCATTGCATCCTTCCCCTGGCGCCCCCAATTCTCCAGTGCCTGCTACACCTCCCAAGGGTATGCTCTATGTCTCCCTGCTTTCAGTTCAGGATGTTTATCATAGTTGATTTGTTTGTTTAATGGAAGGAGATCTGGTTTGGGTTGTAGCTTTGACAAAGCGGGAGCTTAATGTCTGTTTTATGATGTAATTCTACAGGAGAAGCGTCCAGGGGATTTACAGTCCAGTTTGGGACCATAAGCCCCGGATTCGTGAACGGAATGCAGGTCCATGCCCATTTGGTCACACATTTTTTGTGTTCTTTTTTATTGTTTCGGTTGAATTGAATTGCGTTTTTTTATATATATGTACTTTCTGATGACCTTATGGATATTATGTTGACTTGACTTGCCTTGTGATGTGCCGTAATTCGGTGTTTGTAGATTCCTGCTCGGACTAGCTCCGCTCCACCAAATTTGGATGAACAGAAGCGTGACCAGGTCTGTGATTATCAGATAAGCTAATGGCTTGTGGCTCTCTTTTTTGTGTAGTTGTTTGGGATCTGCATACTTGCATTTCTAGACTTGATGGAGTCTGTTGTCACTGTCCATTTTTAACTGTTTTTGGGAATTAGATGTGAACTTTAATGAATGAAGAATGTGAACATCCCTTCATTTTAAATTCGTTGCTTTTACTTTGCTAAACATATTTTGTTCTTTATGATCGATTGAAAATTGCAATTGGCACATGCATATCGGCCTTGACAAAGAAGGATGTGAAGTTTCTGGAATTTCCATCAAGATTACTTCCTCAAGACTACTTTGTTAGCCCTTTTTATTAATTATTTATAAAATGCCCATCACCCACAGTGGTACCAAGTGCTGAGAGGGGGGAGACTTCTAACAGTTGGTGCTTTTTCACATAAAGTGGCAGTTCTCATGGGACTTTGTCTTGTTAGCCTGGGCACTTCACCTTTTTAACTATTTATTGGGAAAGTCAAAATAATCAAGCAAAGGATGTTGGTTCAATTTCTACAATAGGTCTTTTGTCTAATAATTGCCCTTTCAGTGGTCAATGTTATGGTCTGCTATATTATCTGACTTCACTGATTGCTTAGAATTTTGTATAACAATGCAGAGACGCCAAGATTCTGTCAGAGCTGGTCCAGCAATGCCCATCCCTGTGGCTCCCAAGCAGCAGCTGAGGAAGGATTCTGGTGGGATTCACCAAACCAATACTGGTCAATCCCATCCTCCTCCAACACAAGTTAGGAGAGAGATGCATGTCCAATCATCTGCTCCACCACCTCCGTCTGCAGTGCCAAAGTCATCCGTTATTCCGGTGTCTGGAATGTCGATGCCCATGCCATTTCAGCCACCACAGGTCCCATTACAATTTAGTGGCGTCTCCCCCCAAATGCCATCACAGGGTGTCACGGCAGGTTCTCTACCGATGCAAATACCATTATCTGTTGGGAACACCTCCCAAGTTCCACAGCAGATATTCATCCCTGGTTTCCAATCCCATCCGCTGCCACAAGGGATGATGCACCAGGGACAAGCCTTGGGCTTTGCACCTCAGATGACTCATCAGATGGCCCCTCAGATGGGAAGCCTTGGAATGGGAATCCCCCCACAATTTCCCCCACAGCAGGCCGGAAAATTTGGTGGGTCCCACAAACCCCCCGTGAAAATAACTCATCCTGAGACCCATGAAGAAGTGAGGCTTGACAAAAGGATGGAATCATATTCAGATACTGCTTCCTCTGCCCCGAGGCAGCATCCAAATCTGCCTCCTCAATCACAACCGATTCCTTTAACCATATTAATTACTATCGCACCATGCCGCATGGTGCCTATAACCCCATCTTCTATTCAGCTCCTACACTTCCTCTCACGAGCACCCAGATGGCTACTGGATCACAGGCTCCGAGATATAATTACCCAGGCAGCCAGAGTGGACAACCTGTAACAATGATGAATCCATCTGTTCCAAAGCCCCTGCCAGCAAGCAAACCTGGACCTCAAATGCATGGGATTTCTGAATTAACAAACATGGATACAAAAGCTGTGCCTAATCCTCCAGGTCCAGCTCAGGTGACTGTGAAGTCTTCTGGTGGATTACATGCGGAAAAAGTCAACGCCTTCAGTGAAAATTAGTGCGCCTCTAGGCAAAATGAGGCTGTGAAGTTGTCAAAGCCGCTTGGGGACAACATTAGTAACTCTAGTGCACTGAGGTCCAGTGAGAGTGGGGCGGAAAGTTTGGTTCAGCAAGGCAAACCAGGACCTGAACCATCTCGTACTGCTCCACTGCCCATGCCTGCCAAATATTCCACCACCACAGTAGATTCTGTACATAGACCAACTGTAGAAAGCTCTTTGCCAGTTCCTGTCTCCCTTGTTGAGGATTCAGGATCTGTTGGGATCAATGCAGAAGGCCGAAGAAGAGAGCCTGTTAAACAATCTGATTCTTTTAAGGATCACCTGAAGAAGCAAAGCAAGAAAGATGCGCAGCAACCTCCACCAGAGTCCAGGTATGGAATGCTTTTACCATCAAACTACTAGTTTGTTTGGAGAACCTCAGGTGCTTTATGCATCTTTAAGTCTTTTGATATTTCTGCACGTGGTTGATATGATGCAGGCTGATGCGGCAGAGTTGGCAGGTGGTTTGAAGTTGTCATCTGTTAAGATGCCCAAGGATAGTGACTCAGATGAAGTAAATGCAAAGCAGGTGGACAGAGGCCCTGATTCAATGCAGAATTCTTCACGCGGTGAGGAAGCATCAATATCTTCTGTCAGCCTGCCTTCTCCCGCGGAAGTTGGATCTTCTTATGCCACGGGGACATCCCAACAAGATGATGTTAAATCAGTTCCTCTCTCATCAATAACCTCTGCAGCGACGTTGGAAGCCGATGCATTGGAAGAAATCCAAGTTGGTGATTCTGTTCCACACACAGAAGCAGGTGTCGGCAGTCAAGATAAAGAGAAGGCTCCCTGTCAAACACTGAATCCTTCTATTCCTGAAGTGGCTGAAACCATCACCCAAGACGTTAATCTTCTTGTTATCCAAATAATGTCGACACTAGCACTGAGGACATTGTAGTGAAGCATGGGATCTCAGGAAGAGCAGAGCAGATTGTAGCTGAATCAGCTAGTGGGTGCACGACGGGTCCCTGTGATTCCAGATTGCATCCAGGCTCTATTGTTCTAGAATCTTCTGAAGGTGCCAAACAAGCAGAGTCAAACTCAGAATTGGTGTTTGAAGAAAATTTGGAGAAATCAGCTCTTAGTAATGAGTTGAGCCCGTCTGAAAATGTGTGCACAGATGCAAAAGAGGAAGCAGTACAATTTATTCAGAATCTGGAGTGGCATTGAAGGAAGTGGTTCAGCCTACTGCCTCCTCATCTTCTGATACTGAGTTCATTCCTTCAGAATCTTTTATCTTCTGGTATTAATGAAGACAGTGACAAAGTTGCACGTGTGATGAATAGCATAATTCAACGGTGGTCAATCAAAAAGAAGTTGCTGATATAGGGCCTTCTGCCCCTTGTCTGGAAAAAGATGCTACTGCTGCTCCTCCTCCCCCTGGGATGGCCCAGAAATTTGAAGGGAGAGGCTTAGAGGTTTACAGTGGTACCTAGCAGGGCCCAAGGATAAGCCGCCTGTAGAACTTGTTCGGTCGAAGAGTCTCTGGGAAGAAGAAAAAGAGGAAAGAATTCTTTTTAAAGCAGATGCTGCAGGAACCACATCTGATCTCTATTTGGCATACAAGGGTCCGGTAGAAAAACAGGAGACCGCTGCCGCCTTAGAAGGTGCTGATGGTTCTTCCTCAATCGATGCAAAACAAGTATTTGCAGATGATACTGTGAATGATGCTACTGTAAATGAAGAAGATGGGCAGAGTAGAAGTGAAGTTGATGACTGGGAAGATGCAGCGGACACTCCGACACTGAATGCTCTGGAGAATGGACAAGTTCCCGGGCCAAAGAAACATGATGAGTATGAAGTGGGATTACGGGTAAAAAGAAGTATTCTCGAGATTTTCTGCTGACGTTTCAGGAGCAATGCACTGATCTGCCGGTGGATTTTGAGATCAGATCTGATATAGAGCATGTCCTCAGTGTTCTGGTGGACGCCTCTCATATCAATCGTGATCCACATCCAAGTCCTGGAAGGATCATTGACAGGCCATCTCCTCGACTTGACCGACGGGGGAGTGGAATTCAAGATGATGACAAATGGGCCAGAGGACCCATTTCATTCCCCCCCGTGCGGACCCGCGTCTAGAGGCTGGATATGGGGGTCCTTCTGCGAGCTATCGTTCTGGCCAGGGAGTTAATCAAGGGGTTTTAAGGAACCCACGTATGCAATCCACCAATCAGTACAATGGTGGGGTTTTATTGGGCCCAATGCAGTCGATGGTGTCTCCAGGTGGCATTTCACGGAATAATGTGGATGCAGACAGGTGGCAACGTGGTACTGCTATGCAGAGAGGTTTGATTCCTTCTCCTTCAACGCCTCTACAGATAATGCACAAAGCTGAGAAGAAATATGAAGTTGGTAAAGTGTCTGATGAAGAAGAGGCAAAGCAGAGACAACTCAAAGGCATACTCAACAAATTGACGCCACAAAATTTTGACAAGCTCTTCAAGCAGGTCATAGATGTCAACATTGACAATGCAGTGACTCTTACAGGTGTGATCGGACAGATTTTTGATAAAGCTCTGATGGAACCTACTTTCTGTGAAATGTATGCGAACTTCTGCTCCCATCTTTCAGATGCTTTACCGGATTTTGTTGAGGGATGAAAAAATTACATTTAAGCGGGTGCTCTTGAACAAATGTCAAGAAGAATTTGAGAGGGGAGAAAGAGAGGAAGCTGAAGCAAACAGAGTGGAGGAGGAAGGTGAAACCAAAAGGTCCAAGGAGGAAAGAGAGCAGAAGAAGCTCCAGGCTCGCAGGCGGATGCTGGGAAACATCCGATTGATTGGGGAATTATACAAGAAAAGATGTTGACCGAGAGGATCATGCATGGATGCATCAAGAAGCTGCTTGGTGAATATCAGAATACTGATGAAGAAGATGTAGAAGCCCTGTGCAAGTTAATGAGCACCATTGGGGAGATGATAGATCATCCAAAGCGAAGGTACATATGGATGCATATTTCGACCAGATGCATAAGCTATCAACAAATCAGAAGCTATCTTCAAGGGTCAGATTCATGTTGAGGGACGCTATTGATCTAAGAAAGAATAAGTGGCAACAGAGGAGGAAAGTTGAAGGACCGAAGAAAATTGAGGAAGTGCACAGGGATGCTGCCCAAGAACGACATCTACAAACAAGTAGATTGGCTCGCGGGCCAAGTACAGGCTCTTCTGCAAGAAGGGGTCCACCTGGTGACTATGGTCCTCGATATCAACTCAGCCGGTGGGTGATCCACGTGCTTTTTTACCACAGCTTCGTGGATTTGGTGGTCAAGATGTGCGGTTTGAGGACAAGCACCTTCATGAGAACAGGACATTTTCAGTTCCTTTGCCCCAAGGCCCATGGATGATGATTCTATCACCCTGGGTCCTCAGGGTGGTCTTGCTAGGGGAATGTCCATACGGGGACATTCACTAACCCCAAGCATTCCATTGGCTGATACTGGAGAATCACGAAGAATGGATTTGGGTCCAAATGGGCATGGCTCCCTGTCGGATTGGACACCCTATGGTCCAAAAGAGGAGCTCATGCCGAAATCTATACCAGATCGGTTTTCAGGAACACACGATCAGTTAAACCCTCAAGATCGCAATGCATCTTTTGTTAACAGGGACATAAGGAACTCTGATCGTGCTTTTGATAGATCTACTTCCACAACTCCCCCTGGAGTTCGTCTGCAGGGATCATCACTAGGGGCAAGAAATGTTCTTCCAGATACAAAAATATTATCTGAGGAATTCCTGCGAGAAAAGTCTGAATCTGCAATAAAGGAGTTCTACAGGTAATGCACATTTCTTTTGGTTTTAAAAAATATATAAAATTTGTGCCATCTATTGCATCAAATCTGGAGATCCATTTTTACTCCGTTTTTAAATCTTTATTGTGTTTCCATGTAGAAAATATACAAAGGCCACCTATTGTCGGAGCTGTTTATTGTGTGTCTATCCAAAGCATCTTCTATATTTTATTTTGTTCGTTTGCAAAGACTGTTGCGCTTGTGCTTCATAGTCAAGATTGATAGGAAGAAAATTGCTGTATTTTCTTTTAAATGGGTTGCAATCAGTTTTCATTTCTTTAACTTGTTTTGTTTCACTCGATCATGTTGGACTTCATTCTGAAAAAAAAATATCACTAACCTTAAACAAACCATTTTTTTCCCTCCTGAATGTTAGATAACAATTCTTAAAAATGTAGTTAGAGTGACAGCACTATTACTCAAGAGTATTGTCATTTTTGAACTGCTTGTGTGTCCATTGGTCTGAAGTAGTGGATGAATGCAAGTGTCAAATATAAATAGTTGTGAACAGATATTTGCTTTGTTACATTATGAACGGATTCTCTATGTTTTTAAGAGTGCTATATTTGTGTTGCTACATTGTGAACAGATTCTCTATGTTATCAAGGATTTTTTTATGAGAAAAATTGTCTTCTTTATGTTTGTTGTGGTTGACCTACAAATAACTGTATCTGTTATATTAATGCACTAATACATGCATCTCCATCCAGCGAAAGATGAGGCGGAGGTTGCTTTGTGCATGAAGGAGCTGAACTCCCCTAGTTTCTTCCCTTCTATGGTTTCACTATGGGTGACTGATTCATTTGAAAGGAAAGACAAGGAGAGGGAGCTATTGGCAAAGCTTCTCGTCACCCTGTGCAAGTCACATGATAATTTGCTAAAACAAGTACAATTGATCCAAGGGTATGTCATTGCGTATGATCCCAAGTACTGAAACTCATACATCTCACTAAATTTGCATTACTGTCCCATCTCCAGGTTCGAATCCGTCCTATCTACCATGGAAGATGCTCTCAACGATGCTCCAAAGGCGGCAGAGTTTCTCGGTCGCATTTTCGCGAAGATGATCATAGAAGATGTCGTCACGTTGAGAGATATTGGAAAGATCATACACGAAGGAGGGGAAGAGCCAGGGCGCCTCCTCGAGATCGGGGTCGCATCGGAGGTTCTTGGGAGCACTCTTGAGACTATAAAAGTGGTGAAAGGAGACTGGCTTTGGAGGAGATCCGGGCGAGTTCGAACCTGCGTCTGGAGGATTTTCGGCCGCCGAATCCAAGGAAATCAGGGAAGTTGGATGCATTTATTTGATTGAGGATACACTGTTAAATCAGATTTCATGTCTGGTCTTTTAGGGTTCGAAATATTTTCTTTTTCTCAGGCTCTTATATACGCCTTTTTCTGTTGTTTCTTTTTTTGTTTTTTTTTGTTTTGTTGATTCGTTATTCGTCCATAGCTCATTGCAATTAGGGTATATATTAATTATTATTAATATATAAAATTTGATCAGACTAATAGCTGCAGTTGGGAAGGGGAATCTTCTTTTGGTATGTTATTATAGTTTGAATGTCTATTATGTGGTTGACAATCAAACTTAAAAAAAAAATCACTCTGCTCTATATTATCTTATAGGAAAATTCTTGTAGTCAAAATGTTTTAATTTTTATAAAGTTATAATATGTTTGCTTAATAAAGGTATATATCTTTCGGCATTTTTTTAATTACTGTATACTGGTCTTAGCCGAGTATATATTAGGTTAGGGAAAAGTGAGGGCCACAAAAAAGATTTGCTGAAATGACTGTATTTGTGTCTATTTTAGTTATTTTTGTGGTATCCTTCTGTTTTATTATTTTAAAGGTGTGTATAATTTATGTAATGAACCATGTATTTTTCTTATAAGAAAACGATTAATATACTTTTACTAATTGTATGTTCTTGCTAGTTGTTACGTGATAATAAATTAAATGCATTATGTAAAGAGTTGTAGAGCTATCATTAATGTCACGTCAATTTAATAAAGATGAAATATATGATTTTTTATTTGTTTATTTTGAAGGCGTTAAATGGGAGCATCTATTATCCCACCAAATATCATTTTTGTTGGTGGGATCAGGAGGGGGGGGGGGGGGGGGGGAGAAGAGAGAGAGAGAGAACATGCTAAAACAACAACTCATCAATCATTCAAAGCATAGTTGGATGAATAAAATAATGCATGACCCCAAAACCAACATAAATCTAATCACATGACCTAATAGTTTAGGCTTCAGGACATAAGAGTGTCTCATAAGAAAATGAAGACCAGCTGTTTCAGCAGTCACATAATAACCCCCAAAAAACAAAAAGATCCATGAATCGAGTGATCAAATCTGACAAGCATTCACTCAAATAATGATATATATATATATGGGACGTGATTGCGTGCGGCGAACGGCGGGTGCGGCCGCGATCACGGGTCCATCGCATCGGACGGTCGGGTGCGATTCACGTCGACCGTTGGATGCGATGGACCCGCGATCGAACGGACCACGTCGCGGCCGCACCTGCCGTTCGCCGCACGCAATCATTTTCATATATATATATCACAAAGAGTTCCCTTAATGCAGTAGTAGCCTCTATATGAAATTGTACAGAGGGCGTGAACGCACGCGAGAATAAATCAGAGGGAGAACGGCTTGGAGTAGACATCGAACGGTTCACATGCTGTCAACTGTGGCTCCTGCAGAAACAAAAAATTGAACAACAATCATGCTAATGAATATGAACAACAATATGCAACCTCAAATTTATGGTGATGCCTGAATTTTCATGTTTGATTATACCAGTTTTGGTGAGGGACAATACCTGTCTCAAGCCGCCCCCTGCACTGCCTCCAGTCAAAAGCATGGTAATAACGGATGTAACTGGACCACCACCCATTTGATCGCCTGTGTTGCGGATCAATGACCTCATAGAATTTAGGATGCTCCCGTATGTGGTTCCCTGTCCACGCTCTATTGCTTGGATGAAGCAGAAAGTCATGGCACCCGTCGATGTGATTCTGGAAAGTGCCTGTTTTCATGAATCAATTTAAAGAATTACTAATCGCGGTAGCAATATCTACCTTCATCTCAAAAAAAATTTAAGCATTACTGAATTTGGTGCATATAGGAAATAAATTTTCTTAGGTGTACAAGAAGAGTTGCACATTAATACAGAAAAGCAAAGAATATGGTTTTTTTGAGGAGAAAACCATCACCTTTGTCATTGTTGCAATATTTCCAAATGATTTAATACATAAACAGGAAGGTATTACATATCATGTATTACAGTATGCATATAGTAATGAACAGCCTGCAGAGTTTGTTTTAAATTTCAAGAAACTTACAAACTTAATTGTTCACCTAAAAAGCAATTCCCAATAGATACAGGAGCAGAAAATTATCATTCAAATCCAACAGAGTAAAATTGAACAATAAAATATCTGAACACCATCTTATTATGTTGACTGCCACGATTCATTGGCCAATGGAAACTTCCTCGATGATTCTG
This sequence comes from Acorus calamus, assembly GCA_030737845.1. Classification (NCBI taxonomy): domain Eukaryota; kingdom Viridiplantae; phylum Streptophyta; class Magnoliopsida; order Acorales; family Acoraceae; genus Acorus; species Acorus calamus. The sequence goes on along the minus strand of CM060867.1, from coordinate 11,864,468 downwards.
GGTTGACAAGACAGTGTATATCATCTTTATGCTAATTTTTGAGTGACAAGTTTTATGAATAATGTGACAAACGTGTTATCTGGCATTCTGACTGGATACGAAAAATGTGAAGAAACTTTTTCAAAAACATGATAGTTTCATCTAATGCGCTTATATTTTAATTCATTATCAAGATAAAAGACTTGTCTGATATCTTTACCAAGAGAGATAAAATATATATATATAATTACCGAGGTATCAGCAGATGTCTGATCATCGTCACAACCACTGAAGGATATGGCTTCCCCACCACTCGTTCCTTTCCACATACCTGACCGAGGGCGGTGATCCTCCCAGATGTATTGCCCATTCCTACACATTGAGAAGAATGTTTTTGTTAAAATTTGACTAAAATTCAGTTGGTTAAAAATATTGACGCCCCAGGCCCAGCATAACCGTATAGAGAACTTCCAGGTAGAATTTAAAGAATCTCAGAATATGCGACATGGGAATTCCTCTATCTGATTTTATTGATAAGAATATTCAAGGAAAGTAACATAATTTTTCATTTTGTGCATGGAAATCAGACTTTGTTTGCATAAATCATAGACCAATTTATATAATTATACACCTATTTAATTTAATGTCTATTTGTCACTCCAGGTCACCTTTATAAGTTTTAACACACATTGTGCACATTGAATCTGTGGAATAAGTATTCTGAAAGCAGATTGCTTGTAGCACCACATACACAATCAAGGAGAATGAAATTTTATGTGACAATTTGGTGTACATTGTTCCCTTGGAGCTCCAACTCAATTTTGAGGCAATGATCTATGATCAATTGATAATATAAGCACACACACAAATCGTTGCATACATTGGTATATACAAGGTGATTGTAGCAGAATATTTTGAGAACTGCAGGTATATACAAGGTGATTATTCCCCTCCTTATCTGGTTCTCGAATATCAGTGCATCTTTTTGTGTATATTTTTTCATTGGCACTTTCCAGAATAAATGATCTCTGTCTAATAAATGAGGTCTATGCATGGTGCTAATTATAATCAGACTAAGGTATTGATTCATAATGAGATTAACATGAAGAACCGGTTCTACCATGCAGCATCACAAAGCCCAATTTTTTTTTTAATAGAAGATAGGGACTTTTTTGGACTTAAATCTAAAATGAAGCCATGACTAGTTATGTATTTCTTTGAAGCTCACTTTTAATTCTGCATTAATATTTTCTTTCTGTTTTGTGTAGTTATGTTGGATACCAATAAAAAAAATTTCACGTGTATAGTAATAGCAGTTAATGGCACAATCTTGTCTATTTTGAAGAAAACAATTCAAGTATTTAGGCAGCACCAATAGGTCCAATAATAGAAGCAACTGACAAATACAAAGGTAAAACTCCCGCTAAGACTTAAAAAGAATTAGAAAGAATAAGACTAAACAGGTCTGACACTTCACCAACCTGTTCATTCTGCAAAGGAAGGGTAGATCAAGCACTGTGCCACTGTGGCAAGCATCTATAATGGCATGAAGCTTAACCCCAGTAGGAAGTGGTTTGACAATCGTTGCATTGATCTCATCGTCTACAATCATCCCTTGTGTTTCAAAATCCAATGGACAAATGGTTTCATCATAACCATCAACCTCGTCCCCAGTATAGTTCCTCTGTTGTGCACCATGTCCAGAGTAGTGGAACAGTAGCGAATCTCCTTTCTGGCAACCTTGTACAAGCCAAAATAGTGCCATTCGAATATTGGCTTTGGTTGGCTTTTTGTACGGATCAGTTTCTTCTTCTACAGATAAACTTTCACAAAGAAATAGGATTAAGACTGATTCAGAGAAACAGAGTGGAAAGGGGGAAAGCTGAAGGGAAAATATCAAAGAAATCAACATCATATTTAATGTGAATATTTAATTATTAAAAAAAACAATAATCAAGAAAGATGGAGGGACAACAATCGAGCAAGCATTAGATATGCAACTTAAGAATCCTCAAAGATTAAGAATAGACCACGGTTATCAAACTACATCTTCAAATGGTGAGATAATTAACCTGAAAATTGATTTTTTGTGACACTACATTGAAAAGAAAAAGAGAATGATTCCACTACATTTAATCATTTATTACCTGGTTTTACTTGTATGGTGAATGGATAAGGGGAGGATTGGATATAGAGTTCCTTTTTATAGAAAATTTTGAACTGCAATGAAGGATCCTTTAGGAGTATCATATCAGATACGGAAATAATTGAGTATGGATATGGCACCCTGAATGAAGGATCCTGGTATATAAAGCATCTCACTAATCTTCAAAGAGTAGAAAGAAAACTTGCCTTAAACAGAAATTTTGTGATGGTTATAAGCACAGTAGGAGAACCATTCACAGGAAAACTCGGCCCTTTTAAATACTAATCCCTTTTCACAATAAGAACTTTAGAATAAACTCATGGAACTGGCCAAATTGTTAGAGCACACTAGCCCACAAAAAAAGCTGCTGATTTTTTTACTTAATTGTGGGGAAAAAGGTGCCTAGATATTACGTTACACATTCAAATAACCCGTAACGGTGTCATATAATTTGAGCTGATTCACGGCTGGCATTATCAATTTCTCTCCTTTCACTCTAATGGCAGAACCATGCTTATATTTATTCAATGCTCCTACACTTCATCAAATTCACAATCCACCTTCTGAGTCTTATAATAAGCCAACGCATTAAAATTCTATCAATGTGTGTATATATATGTTCACAAGGAAGGATATGCCAATCGAACATCTTCCCGAGGACACCCCCCTTAAAAAATTCATGTAAACCGACCCCAAATTTTCATAAATGCTTTCTTGTTATTATTCATGTAGCCGACCTGAACGAACATCCGTTGGTGCCAAAAAAAAACCTAACTTTCGGAAGATTTTATCAAATTCACAGATCAACCAAATCAAGAGAAGAAGACAGAATATATTACCGGTAAGCATGATAATGGAGGACTCGGGGAAGTGGAACTTGTTGATGAGCATGTACTTCATGCACTTGGCGTCGTTGATGCACCCCTTCAGCTCATGCCGGGAGTACTTGTAGGAGATCCCGCATATCACCGCCTTCTTCCGCCCGTGCGACGGCGGCGGCGTCATCACCCCCTGAGGCTGGTACGGCGACGGGGTCGATGGCGGCGGAGGCGGAGCGCCGTAGGAGGAGAAGGAGGAGGAGAGGGAGGAGGAGGGGGGAGGTCGCGGGGGTCGGCGACGCGGGTGACGGCGAAGGCGGAGCGCCGTAGGAGGAGAAGGAGGAGGAGGATGAGGGAGGAGGAGGGGGGAGGTCACGGGGGTCGGTCACCCCCTGAGGCTGGTACGGCGACGGGGTCGATGGCGGCGAAGGCGGAGCGCCGTAGGAGGAGAAGGAGGAGGATGAGGGAGGAGGAGGGGGGAGGTCAGGGGGTCGGTCACCCCCTGGCGCACGGGGTCGATGGCGGCGAAGGCGGAGCGCCGTAGGAGGAGAAGGAGGAGGAGGATGAGGGAGGAGGAGGGGGGAGGTCACGGGGGTCGGCGACGCGGGTGACGGCTTGGCAGATGGTGCAACGGATGGATCTGGCGCCCGGTGGAAGCTGGAGAGGGGTCCGGCAGTTGGAGCAGTTCACGGGCATCATCATCGTTGGTTCTTCTTCTTTGGAGATCGAGATGTGATTTGATTTTGATTTGGTTTTTTAGAATGAATCGAAGGTGTGTTGAGAGGGAAAAAATGGGTTTTTTGGTTGACCTCAACGTGTTTTTTTTGTCGTTGTTGGGGAAAAGAAAACTAATGGGAAAAGACTTCGCCGTGTTTTTTTTTTTTTTTTTTTGAATTGACTTGAATAGCACCCGACCTTAATGGAAATACATTTGTTTAGAGGGAAATATCCATGCAACACCCCCTTAAAAGTTAGAATGCCAAAAATCCATGTAACCATTCTTACTTTTGCTTAAAATCCATATAACCCCCAAAAACATTTAAGTGAATTCAGATAACTCCATTAGTTAAATATTTTTTTACATATGAGAAATATTAAGTGAAAATTTTGTTTGGTTAACCTTAATTAAAAATATGGCATACTAAAAAAACCCTGCAATATGTAAAAATGTAGAAAATCCTATGTAAGGTACGATTTTGTCATTCTGCATAGGTTTTTATAATATATTTGAATGAATAAAATCATCATTTATATGAGATTTTTGTATTTTTAACAAATTGTAAATTTTTTTTTTTTGCATGCTGTGTTTTCAGTCAAGGTCAACTAAATGGAATATTCACATAATATTTTTCATCGGTCAATTGAAGTTTTGACTTAGGGGATTATTTTGATTTGCATAGTAGTTTTCACTTTTCAAGGGGTTATATGATTTTTCCCTTGTTTATAATAAATGATTAATAAGTACATTCTATAATTAATTTAATATACATATTTTTTATGTTTTTTAAATATTATATATATATATATTGGTAGATGGCCCAGTGGGCCGATGGCCTCCATTTAAGGGATCGAACGGGGATGAACCTTGGAACCGCTTGAAAGCGGGTACACACAACCATTATAACGAGGGGAGGTATTTTTAAATATTATATATTGAGATAATAAAGTATGTATTATATTATATGATTTGGTCAATATTTTTGCAGAATGAATACATTTTAAAAAATTTTAAAGTATATTCTCATCTGATAGATTGCATGTCTTTTATAAGTACATACTCAATAAATTGAATGCATATATCTTTTCTTGACTGGGTATATACAATATGTAAATAATGTTTAATATTATAAATATGAGTTGGTGTCAAATTATGCACATTTGTTATGCATCATTCAACCAATGCTTTGTACAAGTATTTTTGTGATTTCTTAGAATAGAAAAACATTGTCTTTCAATATGGGTTGTCCACCTAACGCTTTGATTTTGTTTTCTATTTATTGTTGTTATTCTTTAGAGGGGAGATTAAATGATCCCCCTAATGTGGTAAGGTAGTTTTTGGTGGTATTCAAATTTATCATTCACAGTCTAGTCAATGCTATGCAAAAATATTTTGGAATTTATTTAATTAGAAATTAATAATGTTGTATTTTTATTGTGCTTTGTCTCAAAGGCAAAGATATATAGTAGAATTATATATGTTTTTTATTATATAATATATAAATTCAATGATTAATAGTAATATGAAAAGTTAAATACTCATGATATTTTTTATGACCAATTTATGAAGTCCATTGGCTCTTATCAAATTTATTGTCCCCACGAAGGCCTTCACCCGCATTGGAATAATGTCACCATTCAAATGATTTAACATAGGATATGATAATTTTAGCTAGCTACTTATTAAGTTGCGATATGAGCTATCTTAAGACAAATAACTATTTAGTATAAATAAAGAACAAGTTATTTATTGTTTGATTGCATTTTTTTAATTATTCACATTAGATAACGTAGTAATGAAATTTTTATCATTTAATTGACTATAGACAAACAATGAATAAAAATTTACAAAAAAGTAAAAAATGATTTGTCAGTAAACTTGGATACCAATATCATGACACAACTATATTCACTAATTTTCCCTTTTTTCCTTCTATTCTATTCTCTGCATATTATACCAAACATGGGGCTTAAACCATTCTGTTTTGGTGAAATTTTTGTCTCATTAAGACTAATTATTTGGATGCGCGATTGCAAAACTGATTCTGTAGGAATCTATGATTGCAAACCTGATTCTACAGGAAGCTCACTTCTCAGCTTTTTAAAATCGCAGCTTTTGGGCACTATTTACGTGCAATCGCTGGGTTTAAAACTGCGATTACAAAACTGTTTGGTTACGCGATTACAAATGCAGCTTTCTGTAATCACAATCGCAGCGCAATCGCACAATCATACGCACCATTAACTAATCCACTTAAAAAAAAAAAAAAAAAGAGACTAACTAATCCAAGTTCTTACCTTTGGTTTTGGAAGGGTATTTTCGTCCGTCGATTCGCTGGCGAGTAGAAAACGTGTTTGATCTCGATTTCAACCATTCGCCGACTGCGCGTGGCGCACATAGACCGTCCAATTGATGTTCCCCCAATACACTTTTCTCATTGGACGGTCCTCGATCCTTCTATTCATTGGATCACTCGGATTAATCAAGACCATTCATTTTTAGTGACTCCATCATCGATCGGACGGTCGATTATCGTTTCACAGGAATGAACGGTCCGATATGTCCACATCCCAGGTATAAATACTTCCCTCTCTGATTAGTTTAGGGTTTCTGACGAGTTAGGGTTTTCGACGGCTCCGCTCCCCATTCGCGTCGCAGACCTCCCGACACAGCGAAAATGGTTAGAGGTTTTGAAAACCCTAGATCTCTCTCTCTATCCACATCTGAGTATTGTAGGCTTAGGGTTTGCATTCACGCTGATTCGATCGGCCTTCAATAGTTCTGTTTTTTATGTGTTGTTGATCAGAATGAGGTGTGATCGAGGTATTTTAGTGGAGTTGCTGTGAACTGAATCTCCGACGGGCACTTAGTCTTTCAGATTTGATGTGATGTTGTTTCTTGTACTTGATCACTTTGAATGAATGCTCATGTTTTTGAGATGCCAAATGAACTGGGACTTGTTCTGAAATTCAATAGCGTGTTTTCTTTCAAGTATGTTTGTTGCATAATGTGTGTTTGTGATTAGATTTCTGTTAAACTTTGATGGCATGACTGGTGGAGTTTCTATATGGTTAAATTTTTTTGTGATGTGAAGCCTTGTCTGCTAGATTGGTTGTACTGAGAATGAAATGAAGTGGAAGAATGAAATGAAGAGCGAATTTAACCCCTTGATTCTTTATTTCTTCATGATTTTTGTTATCGAGTGTGGTTGTGTTGAATTGTTGATATGCATTGTTATATGCGTGCTTGGTTTCTTCTTGGTACAGTTGAATTTGAGGGGTATAGTGTTTACATGGCTAACTTGCCAACAACTGATTTTGAGTTTCCATGATAATATGAAGTTTTCCCATTTAAGAAATTTGTTTTTCACTGCCTTTTTCACTGTCATTTTTTTAATGAAACTGTGGGCATCCTACCTTGATTTTATTAAAACAAAGAGAATGCTGAATTTGTACAAAATCAAGCAAAACAAATGAAGAAATCCACTGTCTATGTTGGCTCAGTGATTATTTATGGCCTTTGGGGACATATATCTGGCGAACAACATGTTAGAGTTCCAATGAAAGTTTTAGCTTTTCTGTGAGGAGACATATCTCTGGTTGTGTTCATGGCATCACATGCTTCTGAATGGCTTGGTGATTATTTAGTTCCTGAAACAAGATTCTATGACGATATACTGTATTGCTGGGATGGTCTTCATAGTTGATTGATTCGTTTTGTTAGCTCAACGTACTTTGTTGAAGAGCCTTATTTGTGGTATTCTGGTTCATTTTCTACAATTGGTGTCATTATGATTCCTGCTTGTTCTGATGCATTTTTCATGGTTGCAGACAAAGCGGACCAAGAAGGCCGGGATTGTCGGCAAGTATGGTAAGTGTAATGTTGCATATGTTATTTATTTCAGTCAATAGTTAAAACTGTTTTGCTATCATGGGCATAGTGATGTATTATTTTTGTTTGTAGTTCTGTGAATGTTAAACGTGCTGAGGCTTTCAGTTTCTGGTGATTTGTGATGTATATTTTTTTTGGAGTTCTGTGAATGTTCAACTTGCTGAGGCTTTCAGTTTCTGCTGATTTGCTTCTGTTTTGATGGTTTTTATTTTTTAGCTGACATTTATGTTTAAGAATAAAGCCATATATGTGTTTACCTTTCCTTGTATTGTGAATTCAATTTATGGTTGCTTACCATATGCATGCATTGTTTAAACAATCTATCAAACTCTATCGCTTTTGTGCATGACAATCCATTATCTAGAGTTAGTTGTGATATATCATCTGATAACGTTTTAGTTTCTGATTGAGGTAAAACCTTTGCCTTGTGTGCAAATTCTATTAAAAAGTTTACATTTTCATTAAATGATCCATGCTCATAAACCTTGGTTATCAACTTATTTTATTTTAAAAAAGAAAATCCGTAACCTTGGTTTCCTTGTGTGGAGGATGATTTAAACCCCCTCTTCCCTGCCTATTTGTTTTAAAGTGTCTGACTGTTTTCAACTAAAATGCCCATGATGACTTTGAATCTAACTCACTATCTTTGGTTGAATAAACAAAACACAAAACCGGCTATTTTTTTTAATCACTGGCTAAAAATAGTGGTTAAAATAAGAGTTCCACACTTTCATATAGTGCAATATATCGTGGTTAAATAAATTGCGTAAAATAAAGATCAAATTGTCATGTAGTGGTAGTATTTCATGGTTTAATAAACCGTGACTTTTCTGCAGATTGAATCCCTTATCTAATTTTCTTTTACCCAAGAAGAATTTCTCAAATTGAATTAATTTGTTAGACATTAGAAAACGGAATTACTCCCAGTTTACAAAGTTATGCAGATGCTTATGCATGTGTAATTGTCAAAGTTATGGGCACGATTGTTTTTGTGTTTCAATTCATGGGTAGAAGGTGTACCAATGTTTGACATGGGAGTTCAAATATCAGGAACTAGGTATGGTGCCAGTCTGAGGAAGCAGATCAAGAAGATGGAAGTCAGCCAGCACGCCAAGTACTTCTGTGAGTTCTGTGGGAAGGTGTGTATGTTTGATATGTATTTGTTGTTTCCTTTCTCGATGCATGTTTAACAATGCCGTTGATAATTATTTGTTGTGCATATGGTGGTCCTGCAGTATGCGGTTAAGAGAAAAGCTGTCGGAATATGGGGCTGCAAGGACTGCGGGAAAGTGAAAGCAGGCGGTGCTTATACACTCAAGTGAGTACCTAAACCTTCTTTTTTTTGGTTCGTCAACATCATTTTTAGTCATGTTTGTTGTAGCTTTAATTTACAAATAATAGATTATGGCTTATAGATTATAAATTTTAACTTATCTAATAAGTAGTTGACATGTTTGTTAAAATAAGTTGTAAAACAGTTTTTTCAGTTTAATTGTAAAAAATGCTCTTTTCCAATGTAGAAGTTAAATTTAATTTATGTTTGATAAAATAAAGTGATTTTACGTGTAAAGTTAGTTTTATGAACATTTAAAGGCAAATTAATATATATTATATAATGAAAGTTAAAATTCACTCTAATAATTTTCAATTCAACTGAAATATATTTGGTCACTAGTGTCCAAAAGAATTTTTTTTGTAATAAGTCCATAATCTATAATTTGAAAAGCATCGTTTGTTCAGCTTAGAGATTTTGACTTTTAAAGTTGTTTTTAGCTTAAATAAGTTTAAATAAACATGCAACAACTACTTATTTTAAGTTATAATCTCCGGTTTATAAGTTTTAACAAACATGAACTTGGTTGGTGTCAAGTGTCTTGGTGATTAATTTCTGATATGCTTCACATTCTTTACAGTACCGCGAGTGCTGTGACTGTCCGATCCACCATCCGGAGGCTCAGGGAGCAGACTGAGAGTTGAGAGAATTCTGAATATCTTGCCATGGTGTCAAACTATTGATGTTTTTGTTTTTCTGGGTAGCTGATGGTTTTGTTATGTAGACATCAGATTCAGTGTCATTTAAAAGACTGCTGCTTAGATCGATTACCCTCTCCTGAATATTTGTTTTCATATATTCTATGATACCAGAACATTCATGTTTTTCACCAGGCTCGTTGGACATTGGACCAATTTCTTCACTTTAGATTGGTTTCAGTTTGAACATCCAAATTTCCTCTCTAAAACCAAAGACATAAATTAAGGGTCAATCGACTCTTTTTATCTTAGACAGGTTATTTGATTTTAAAGATCATGATTAAAACATTATATATTGCGAACATTTATAATTTTTGTGTTAGATTCAAATAATTTCTAGAATTTTTTGCATACCCTATTATATATATTATAATTTTTTTAAAATACCCTGTTTTAATGTGATTTGTTAAAAAATACCCTTAAAATTTTTATAAGTAGTGTAAACGGGCATGAGCTGGGAGTGTCGAAATGTTATTTGCACTATTAAAAACAGCTTAAATACTCCTGTTTCATTTTATTTTTCATCCACCAATATATCTCATTTCATTACTCCAATCCGATTTCAGTTCTTCAAGCCCGAATCCCATTTCAAGAGAGAAATCCTTCATTCAAATATACCTAGGCTCCGTTTGAAAACACAGATTGAAAAATATATTTTAGAATAAAATTGCTTTTTAAGATGATTTTAGACCTTAATTTTTTTTAGATGTTTTTTTTTAATTTAGGAATCAATATTTAGAAGGAGTTTAATGTTTAGTAGAAAAAGTTACTTTTCAATTTAAAAAATCGATTACGACAAAAAATCATTTTTTTTTAGATTTTAAAAACACGGATTTCGAGAGAGAAATTAAAAAGAATCCAGTTTTTTATTCCGTCGGAATCCGACCGTTTGGTTGCACGTTTGGAGATTTTCAGCTTTTTAAAAAGCAGAATCTGCCCAAACGCGCAATCAAACGGACCCTTAGGCTTCTCGCATTTGGGGCTTCAAGTGGGTTAGGTTAGGATTTTTGATGGAGCTTGGACAGATTGAAAGAGGTTAACTTAGTAATTAGACACTACATAATAAATCAATTAATCAGGTTTGGATACTAAACGTCAGCGTCATGTGACGAAGGGATACCAATACACAACAACGGATCAATCAATTTAAACAGAGTATTTTGACAAAATCAAAATTTAGCATTGATATATTTGCTAAAAATAAAAACCTATTTTTTAAAATGGACACTTTACTTATTTGATCATAAATCATCTTGGATATTTTGATTTTGGATATTTTATGTACAATCCCCATTTTAGTCCCACTTGCAAGCCACACGCGATTTATTTTTTAAAAAAATAATAATATACCGCATCTATTTAGATATATAAATTTATAAAAAATAAAGTATATATTTAAATGAATTGCATAAATTCATTCATAGAAATAAAAAATGTAAAAAGTTTATAACAATACACATAACTCATTAATGTGAGTATATGACAATAACAAAATATGAGATTGAAAAGAAAAAAAAACCGTGTACCAATCTATTTGGGACCGTGATAGAGACACCCGCACTGAAATCATGGGTGATAACGCCGCAGTGAAAAGGCATTCTTTCCAAGGTTTTTTAAACATGAGCCAAAATGACTTGCACATGAGAAAAGAAGTGGTGTCACCGCAGAAGTGTCAAAGGCGTTTGGATCCGTGGTGGCATTCCTACAGCTTTCCTACTGTGAAATTCACCCCACCACATATCCAAACGAGACCTTAGACAAAGGGAATGGATACGCCCACCCCCCATTTGTCACAAACACTCTTTGAACTGACCCCTATTTTCCTTTGAATTCTAAACCAACCAACCATGTATACACATTTCATCTCTCTAAAAGGGTTTAAAGGGACACGGTAAACAAATGATGCAACAAAGCTAGATACTATCATATCACACTACAAACAAAAGCCAAGTATTTAAATACAGTTATCAGAGAAAGCAGAGGACAGAAAAATGTCAAAAGGAAATGAAAGAACTGGCATAAATTTTTCACAAACAATTCAATTCTACACAGCATTTTTTATAATCTATAAATAGACAAGGACAAAAAAAAAAGGGCAAGCTAAACTTGCAAGGCAAGAGCTTTCCCTACCTCATGAATAAGGAGAACACACCAGACACAACGAAAGGAAGGAATCAAGCAACCCATTCATGGAGAGACATTAATCAATTCTGAAGCTTGTAAAAGATTACACTCAGCTATCTGAATACAACAAAAGTAGATTTCTTTTTTGTTTTTTGGGGGAGCAGGAGAGGGGGAGGGTAATAACTTGACAGATAAATCCTTTCTCAAGCATTTCACTGGTGTGGGGGGAAGATCAGTCTATTTTTCACTCTCTTCTTTTTTTTTGGTGTAGGGGAGGGAACTCTTGGATGGCTTATATTTGATGAGATGAAGCCAACTGCTTAATAATACAGAGGAATGAAACAGCAAACCTGAGTTCTTACCCCGGCATTTAACTCTGTTTTATGGTTTGTGGATCTTGAAGCCAAATATTCTTGGGACGTAGCTCTGTGATGCTTTTTGTGGCTTGAGGTGCCCATATGTCATCAGAAACAGGTGAGGGAATGTGGTTCCAAAATAAGCTCCATCAATGTCTTAAGCAAAGTTAAGAATCTCATCATAACAGATAGATTAAGGTGAAGAAACCAGATGCTAAGAAATGGAATAGCAACCAGACATGCAAGATTTTGTTTAATGATTTAATAGCATTATAGTGGTAACACATGTTTCTGTGTGTACAATAACCTTTATAAGGAAAATGGAACCTTCTGTAAATCTATCTGTATACCACTAAAATTGCAGACGTTTACATGATATCCGGTCCCCGATACAGATAATTTAGCAAGACAGTTCCGTGCATGAAAATCACCAAGATTTCAACACCAAATGCCTAGGTCCATGTCTATTTTACAATGTTGTCGCTACTTTCATGCAAGCCACACATTCCACCTACATGACTTAGCAAAAATGCACTATTCATAGTCAAGTGCTATGGCTAATCTGCCCACCACCAACAACATTAATATCCTGTTCCCAAGTCTTTTTAATCCTATTATGCCATATGTTACTTTAATAATCAAGCCATGCATTGAATTTTGCTAACCTCGAAAGCTACCACCGTCTCATCCTTTTAAGTTCAATCAATATCCCAGTACATCACCTACATACAGGGACAAAAAACATACTGGAATTCACTCCATGGGTCTGAGGGGTGACAAGCCCTCAGGCCTCAGTGCACGAGTACAGATACACGGGCTTGGGAGCAGTAGTACAATGCAAATTGATAGAGTTGAAATATCAGGCAGAAACAGAACACTCATAAGGATGCTCCTTATATGGGCATTATATTCGATTGATCTAATAAATAACATTATATTCATGAACCAAGGTGTGAAGTGAATACTGCATGGTTAAGAGTAAAATCTATTAGTGCACAATTTGATGATGAAAGATGAATTAATAACTACATAAATATAAAATGAAAGGATACTGCCTTGGTACTTGGATCTTGGGTAATAGATATCCTCGCATTTGGGACAATAGATCTTCACAGTGCTGGAACGAGGAATATCTGATTGACCAACAGGAAGACATGGCTGGCCACAGCAGTAAACCCTAGGGCATCTACCAAAATCGTAGTTCTTATACTTGTCTAACTGCAAAAAAAACAATTTAAGTCAATTGAAGACCTTATCCAAAATTCATTATTCCAACAACCATTAAATACAATAACCATATAACTGGATGATATATCTCACCATTGCTGCCATCCCTTTGCTTGTTAGTATATACCTCACATGTATAAGACCATACAACATCTCTGCTGCAGATTCAACCAGCTCATTTTGCTCCTCGGTGAACATATCTCCTGTCCCATTTATACTATATACATCAGCATGTAAAACAAACTCAGACTGACTGAAAGAAAAGAACAAACATAAAAGAAAAACTATCGCATGTCAGAAAACAATGCAGAAGCGTCTACAGAGATTACATATTAATATCATGCAACCTCTGTATCGTGGGAAATAATATTAAAAGTGACAAATGAATATTAGTAAATTATAAATGGTCCTTACACCACCGTGTTCCTTCTTTTTTTTAACAAAAGGTTGGAGTGATTGTATTAAAATAATGCCCCCATACAAAAGGAGATGAGGGATCTCCGAACAAATGCAGAGAAAGGAGGAGATAAAAAAGGAAAGACACCCAAAATTGGGTGACCCGAACAACAAATACATCAAATCATACACCCCGAAACATGTATTTCCCATAATGGTGGATGGCGCATCTAGGAGAACAATGATTCGTGATCTAAGCATAGACGTGATCACCCGAACCATGTATTTCGGTATTTCCCATAATGGTGGAGGACGGCATCTCCACATCTAGGAGAACAATGACCTGTGATCTAAGCATAGACGTAATCACCAACCACGTATTTTCTACACAGGTTCTCTAATTGGAATATTTATTCATTGAGGGGAGCCAAATGCTCCAACAAACTGCATGAGGGATGAGTTAATAAAACTTCACAAGGTTACTACGATCACTTCTCTCGCGTTGTTTCCGAATCCACTCCCACATCGCCTCGAGATCTCTAAAAATGCACAGTGCCTATATCCAATCCCATGTTCTTCCACATCAGTGAACTAAAAGAGCAATTAAATAAAAGTGTCCCTTGTTTCCTCTCTCCTTTCACGAAGTTTGCATTAGCCATGAACATCTTGAACCCATTTCATTCAGTTTGTTTTAGTTAGGATGTTATCAAGTGTAAGTCCACAAAAACACCAAATCTTCAAAGGGAAGGGGACACCATTGTGTTCCTTTGTGCCACTGAAAATGTATTTTCCGTGGGACCCCTTCCCCAAAGATGAATCATCTGCCTGGACAGGATAGATTTTTGGCCGATGTGCAACTTCTATAATATGTTGTAAATGCATGACACAACTGCAGAACAGGTTTATATTATATAAACTTGAAGGCCAAGCAATGTTCCATAGGGCATCAGGCAAAATTCCACTACAATTCCATCTTAATCACTCCTCCATCACTTCTGTTCTCAAAAAAATTATCTGAAAAGCTTTCAATAGATTTTTTTTAATCATATTAGGGAAGGAATTGGGGCATCAAATCCTTTAAAACTAAAACAATCATTTTAGCTTAATCTTGCAGGGGAAACTTGGGTACATCCTGCGAAATCTACAAAATCTTCCGAGTCAGAAATCCTTCTCTCTTAATATCCATAATCCATAAACAGCAGATAAAAAAAACATCATCATTCTGATTTAAGTTTCAGTGCATATATAAAGCAGCAGAAAAATGTAATTTGCTTGTGAGAAGCTTTCTAAAAAAAAAAAAAAAAAAAAAAAAACATGCTTAAGAATTTAAGCAACCAATTCAGATCTGAAAAACTATTGACATTTGCAACTTCAAGTCATATGCTTGTCAACCATAGTTGTTTGGGCAGCTAGGCGAGCCTAGGCGGTGGCCAACCGCCTAGCCGCCTAGGCGGCGCTTAATTAAGATTTTATTATTTAAATTGGTAATTATATTAAAGTTATTTATCTGTTTATCCATTCTTTAATTTTTTCAGGAATACTACTTAAAATGAAGAATGTTATTTATAAATAAAGAACACATGGATGTAATTTATTGGTGCATGTCCATTTCAACAAAATTAATATAATTTAACCCTAGTGGCATTAAAGAATGAGAAAATGGGGAAGAGGTTGAGGAAAAATGAGATAAGAGTTCAGAAATTTTGAGGAGATAGGAGGGACAGACAAAAAATCAATAGAGACTCACTTGGGACCAGGAGAATTCGCTGCACCGTTGGCGGCAGGGTAGGTGATGTTTCAATCTTTCGATTTTTTTGTCTTTTATTTTTGAGGTTAGGCAAGAGATTGGGTGAGCTAGGCGTGATTAAGGCAGGCTAGGTGTGATTTAGGGGGGTAGGCATGCCCAAGCGCCCGCTTAATTAACATGCTATTAGGCGGGTAGGTGGGACCGCCTAGTCGCCTAGGCGGCATCGTCCAGACAACTATGTTGTCAACTATCCTCAAAAAAAAGAAAACTATGTTGTCAACTATTGTTTATCTGTTTATACCTCATCCACTTTTTATTTCTCACACAGTAAATCTGATATGCAATTATCAGATTTTTAAAAACACAACTTTGGGGAGCAGAAAAACGAGATGATACTTCCCATCTAAGTTCAAAGCAACATGCACTTCTTTAGGAAGGTAACACTCAAAAGTAGACCATGCAACAAGATAACACTATTATTCAAACTTCCAGTATAAACAAAACTGTATCACAAAGGAGAGTTTCAAACTTGATTCCAATACTCCTTTGATGGTCACTATATAATTGATTAATTTCTTCCACCCAATTGTGTGAACTTTGCATTCAATTTTACAAAATACAGTTTTCAACTTCACACAGACAGTAAGAAACACGTAAAAGAGCGTGCGAAAGTACCTAAGAAGATTCAAAATAAAGAGATATTTGAAGGATGCTTTTTATTAAATTCAATAGCCTGTTTAGGATAAAAATATGATATATGATTTTCATGGCCATTTGACAGAGCACTAAAAAATTTCTACCAGATATACAACATTTGACATGCTCAAAATAATTTCAGATATGGAGATTTAAAAGTGATACCAAGTATAATCCAAGAAAGTAAGATGGTACGATGATGAACAAGCAAGAAGCAACTTTGAGGAAACCAATGCAAAAGCAGACCATCCCAAAGTACAGTTCCCAAAAATGATTTTAGTTATGCAGACATATATTCTAGCTAAGGAAAAGAATTCTGCAATGCTTACCATGAGACGATTCAACATCCAAGATCAAGTCAAGGGCATAATCATAGTACGGAACCTGGCCACTTAACCCACAAAGGTTGAAATCATCTTGGATGTACTCATCATCAACTTCACAAAAGAACTCATTGCCCCTCAAATTGCAAAACCATGAAATCCAAGATGTATCATCATCCCCATCAGAACCACTAACATCTGACTCTTCACTGTCTGTTTCAGATTCTTCTGCATTTAAATCAATAACCATATTGTAAAACAAAGAGAATAGGAATGCTTTTACAAATACAGGTGTACAATGAACTCGCAAACAAACAAAAAAAAATTTTCAAGAATAAACATACACAAATATCACAAACCTTTGTCAACGAGCGTCATAGATACACAACAATGAAATAATCATGAAAATAAAATACCCAAGCATAAAACATAAACACTAAGTAAAGACATATAGGCAAATAACCTTCCCCTGCCTCAAACCCTTTGATAGCATTGCACCACAAACTTTAGTCCTAAGAAACACCCCGAACAAAAATTCTGTCACTACAGAAGCCCAAAAATTATAATCATGAAGAAACTATGTCACAAAAAGATTTATGATGGTGGCACTATAACGGTCGGTCTTGGCCTTTGGGTAAACAAACAAATACACAAAAAAATAGGCAGACTATTATTCACAATCCTGACATTAACAAAACCTTAGTTGCATGAAGAATGACAAAAAGAGGAAGCATGATGCACAACTGGAGGGGGGATCTCAATTTTCTTATTAACTCGGAATAGGAAGCCACTTGGGAAAAAGAGTGAAAATGAAGTCTGGGAGCATGATCAGTATTGGACTAGAAGATTCCTAGTCTTCTCCAATTAAAACATGATATAATTAAGATAATTTGAACAATGTAATGACCATTGTCTGTTTTGACTGGCATTCTAGTTATTGGTTGAGTACTACCAGGAAGTTACTTATTTTGACCAAGTTGTCTCTACATTTGGAAAAAACAGAGTGACAATTATTTATCGTCATCATTTGATCATGGAAAAATCACTCTCTCAATTGCAGAACGAATTCTTGCAAACGAGTACACTAGCTGTGTCATCTCCCAAAAAAAAAAATGGTGTATGGTATCTAAGACTTACGATAAAAGATATACAGAGGCAGAAAAACTAGGTTTCGATTTTTTTGTAGTATAATACATAAGAACATCTCCAATCCTATACCCAAATGTGTACCCAAATTTAAATTCGAGTAAATGTCACCCAAAAATCTCTCCAACCATTTACCCATACCCATACCAAATTAAATTTTTATCCAAATCAAGGGAAACTCAAACATTTACCCAAATTTCCAATAGCTATTGTTTTTCTTCAACTCCAATTTTTTTAAAAGATGAGTAAAACACAAAATGATGGTTGGAGACACAAATTTGGGTATAATTTTGAGTAAGGGCTGGAGATGGCCTAAGATGTCAAGTGTCACGCACATGTAGGGCATCCAGTTCTCCTAAAGTCAATCAGGAAAGTCTGGTTCGTATAGTCATGAGAATGAGGAAATCCTGATTGTGGAATGATCATCAGCTATAACTGGGTTTCCAAGCCTGCCAATGATCTTACAAGCTATATACTGGCAATCATCAATAGATAACTCTAGGATGAAAGAATCCTTTGAATTCTGACGTACCCTGATTTGTTTTATTTTCAACAATTAGAAAGAATCCTCCAAGTAAATAAGCTCCTATGTACACCTCACACGTTAAATATAAATCCAATCCTATGGCTTGTAGAATCCCCCTCCCCCCCCCCCCCCCCGGTTCACAGAGAGAAAGACATGTAGATCAAACACTAGAGGCCCCTATTTAAATAGTTACAGGAAATACAAGATCTCAAAACTGGATTTTAGAAATACAGGAGTTTAGGATCTAAAACACCGCCGCAAATTTAGCTCCTCCTGAAAAGAAACGGCATCCTGACAGGCTGACATATATAATAAAAAAAAAAGAGTAAAAGTGCCTATGTTTATCCTATACATGATAATTTATTCTATTAAAAATTACCAATTAAAACGTATCCTTAGTTGCTTTGTCATATATACATTTATCTAACATATCGAGTGACCCACATGATTTAAAGGGGATAACAAAGCAGAATAAATAAGTCATCATAATATTAAAAAATGTACTCAGAATGTACATGTGAGCCATTGAAAGAATTGGAGCAACTTTCAGTTACTTTGAAAAAAAAATTAAAAAAAAATATTTAAGATCAAGGGATCCCACCACAACTCCAACAATGTTAACATCTAATAAAATTAGATTGACATAAGCAAAAAATATATATATCCCATTTTGCCATGCATTTATGACTATCAAAATTGAAGAACGTGTATATTAGTGACATGCAAGACCACATCCAACTCAAACCTACCTGCATTGATCCGAACCCCAAGACAAACAATATATAGAACCAAAAGAACCCAAATTTGAAAACAATAAATCCGAATCTCCACCTCAGCCAAACCTTCGTTTCCAGCTTTAAATAAATAGATCAAAACCCTATAATTCAACACAAATATCAAGAAACCTAAGCAACGAGGACAAAAATTCCCACAATTGTCTACCCCAGATCACAACAAAGTATCCAAAAAATCCAAAACAAACCACCATAATTTCCATGCTCCAACTTCATTACATCCAGGAAAAAACTCACAAGTAGAGCGATTCAATCGAACAACCAAATAAAATGTGTGCAGAAAGAGAAACAAAGGGATGACGCACCATCGGAGCACTTGCTCTTGGAGAGGGAGGCGGCGGCGACCGCGGAGGGGTTGCGGGAGTCTCGGTGGTGGTAGTCGGGGACGGGGTGCTTCTTGGAGGAGGTGGACGGCACAGAGAGGCGGTTGTTGTTGTTGTTGTTGTCCCTCTCCTTCACGTTGAGCCCCCCTTTCGACGTCGAAGGCGACAGCTTCTCGAGGTGCTTGTCGAGGGCGTCGTTGATCCTCTTCCGATCAATCGGCCCCATCTCCGACTTCGATCCCCCTCTTTCCCGATACATCTCTCTCTCTCCTTCAAGACGGACGAACCCCGACCATGAGGAACAGAACAAACCCTAGATTTCCAGGACAAGAGACAAAGAGATGATCTAGGGTTAGGGTTTGCTTAACGGGCAAAGCAGAGGAAGAGAGGCCTCTCTCTCTCTCTCTCTCTCTCTCTCTGTTTTTTCGGATTCGAAGAGAGAATTCGGGGAGGGGCAGGAGATGGTAATTTAGGTGAAATTTGAGGGTAAAGAAGGGATGGGACCTTTTTTCGAAGGTTTAGACACCTTCGGCGGTGAGAATATAGAACTACAAATAGACTATCATCTCTTGATCTTCACCGTTGGATCTGCTGATTAGAGTTTAGATGGAACCCATCATGTGAAGGTGTAAAGAGAGTGCATCGTAAATGGGCGGAGAAGATCTCATCATGTAAAAATATCCGTGTTTCCTATGTTTCTCTCGTACTGATTCGAGTCGATCGCATCGTACGACTGTGGATGAAGCAGAACGTTTTCCTCGTTTTCTCATCCACCGTTGATACGGGGACCAATGTTTGCACGTGATGACACATCTTCGCACGTGACGATGTTAGGACGTGTTCATAAATGGTACAGTTCGATACTGATCTACTGAGTCCTGAAGCTAGTTAGACTCCTAGAAATCGGAAAATCGGAAAAAAATCCGCTGAGGACGTCCTCAGCGGATTTTCGCTGGGGACGCCCTCAGTGGGTTCCGTGGGCAAACTAATGCCCCGCGCAGTGTAAGTTATTCTGGGGGTGTGTTGTCTTTTCATTTAACAGTCACATAAAAAAAAAAAAACACTAAATTTTGGTCTGATGATAATAAATTATTCATATAAAAAAATATTTAAAAAATGCAAAAAAATGAATTATAATGTTATTTACATATTTTCAGTCATAATTTTAGTCTATATATGTTTCTAATTTTTTAAAAATAGTATATCTCATATAATGATATGCATATTTTTATAAAAGTAAAGCATCTATTCCAATTAATTGCATAGATGTATTTAAAAAAATGTAAAAAAATTTCTATTATCTCTTTAATGTGAGTATATGCTCGATGATTTTTTATCGACGCATATGGAACTGAAAAAAAAGCTTATGTAACAACACTAAAAAATAAAAGATGTTTTTTTTTGTTAATTTCTTTTTTAACTTTTCAAATAATTTAATCAATTACATACACACATTTGTTTATCGAATACATATTTTTATAAATTATTTAACTTTTTAGTAATCCATGCTTACGTATATGTACAAGGAGAATCTCTGCATGTTTAACATCAATATGCTACACAATCATGCATGATTTAAATTTCAGTTACATACTATCATATTTTGAATTATCTAAATCTATATTGATGGTAGCTTATATATATATATATATATATATATATATATATATATATATATATATATATATAGTCGAATGATAATATGCGGCGGGTCGCATTGTGCGGACGCGACATCGTTCGTCCGATCGCGGGTCCATCGTATCCAACGGTCGATGTGAATCGCACCCGACGTCCGATGCGATGGACCCGTGATCGACGCCGCACGAGTCTGCGCGCCGCACGATATCATTCGTCTATATATATATATATATATATATATATATATATGGTCGCGATTACGTACGGTATGCGGTCGGTGCGGTTTACGACGTGGGCCGTCCGATCGCGGGTCCATCGCATCCAACGATCGACGTGAATCGCACCCGACCGTCCGATGCGATGGACCCGTGATCGACGGCCCGTGATCGCGCACCGCACCGACCGTAAACCGCACCTAATCGGCTCCCTATATATATATATATATATATATATATATATATATATATATATATATATATATATATATATATATATATATATATATATATATATATATATATATATATAAGTGATTACGTGCGGTGAACGGCGGGTGCGGCGTCGATCACGGGTCCATTGCATCGGACGGTCGGGTGCGATTCACGTCGACCGTTGGATGCGATGAACCAGCGATCGAACAGCCCACGTCGCGGCCACACCCGCCGTTCGTCGCACCTAATTGCTCGCGTGTATAGGGATGATTAGGTGCGGCGGAACAGCGGTGCGGCAGCGATCACGGGTCTATCGCATCGGATGGTCGGATGCGATTCACATCGACCGTCGGATGCAATGGACCCGCGATCGAACGGCCCACGTCGCGGCCGCACCGCTGTTCCGCCGCACCCAATCATTCGAATATATATATATATATATATATATATATATATATATATATATAGTCGAGTGATAGCGTGCGGTCGTCCGCACGGTGCGGATTCGACTACGGACCGTCGATCACGGGTCCATCGCATCCGACGGTCGAAGTGAATCGCACCCGACCGTCCGATGCGATGGACCCCGTGATCGACGGCCCGTAATCGAATCCGCACCGACCGTAATCCGCACGTAATCACGAGTCATATAGTCGAGTGATAGCGTGCGGTCGTCCGCACGGTGCGGATTCGACTACGGATCCATATATATATATATATTCAAACTATATGTGACCCATATAATTAAATTTGAAGTGGTCCATAATTTAAAAATGAGTTACTTACATGGGTACTTAAGGCACTTAAAAACTATAGGTAACCGGTGATTTGTATGTAGGTAACTGCGTCTAAAAATTCAACCAGAAAGAGTAATAGTTTTGGGTAGTGAGTGAATTGGAGTGTATGTATATAATTTAGTCCCGCAATTATGTAAGTAACTCTAGAAATATATGTAACCAATCATTTATATGTATATAATAGCGTCAAAAAACACATCCAGAAAGTCTGATAGCTTCGGACAATGAGTGAATTAGAGTGTACATGTGTATGTAATTTAGTCCCATAGGTATATAAGTTACTTCAGCAATATATGTAACCGGTCATTTGTAGTAGGTAACTGCATCTAAAAACACATAAAAAAAGACTGGTTACTTCGGGCAGTGAGTGAATTGGAGTATTTATGTAATTTAGGCCCATAATTATGTAAGTCACTTGAGAAATATATGTAACTAGTGATTTGTATGTAGATAATTGCATTTACAAATACATTAAAAAATACTGGTAGCTTCAAGTAGTGAGCGAATTGGAGTGCGTGTGTATGTAACTTACTCCCACAGGTATTTAAGTAACTTCGGACATATAGGTAATCAATTATTTATATGTAGGCAACTGCATCTAAAAACATATCTAGAAAAACTGATAGCTTCGGGTAGTTAGTGAATTGGAGTGTTTATGTAATTTAGGCCCATAAATATGTAAGTCACTTGAGAAATATATATAACTAGTGATTTGTATGTAGATAACTGCGTTTAAAAATACATTCAGAATTGCTGGTAGCTTCAAGTAGTAAGCGATTTGGAGTACGTATGTATGTAATTTACTTCCACAGGTATTTAAGTAACTTCATACATATAGGTAATCAATTATTTGTATGTATGTAATTGTATCTAAAAATACATCCTGAAAGACTGGTAGCTTCAGGCAGTGAGTGAATTCTAATGTGTGTGTGTATATAATTTAGTCCCACAGGTCACTTTAGAAATATAACCAGTCATTTGTATGTAGATAACTGCATTTAACCCATCTAGAGTGACTGGTAGCTTATATATTAGTAGTTGATTGATATATCAACTATGTCTAACTATAATATTAAAATAAAAAAGAGAATAAATTTTTGTGTATACATATGTGGTAGTCATCTCCTATCTAAACCACTTAATAAATATGGATAATACCTTGATGTTTGTTTAAATAAGCTATAAAATATTTTTTTTTTGTTAAATTATCAAAAATACCCCTTTGTATGATAAAATAAGGTGGTATTACTTATAAAAATCAGTTTTATGAATATTTTAATAATAAATTAATATAACATAATAAAAATTAAAATTTTACTATTATAATTTTCAAATATTACTCTCTATAACTCAAGGTATATATTTAGGTAGTTCAAAAAATATTGGAGTATGTAAATAGTCTCTCCATTGTAGTTAAGAAATACATAGATTTTTATATCTGAAAAAAAAATCGAAGTTGTCACTGCTTTTTGCATCCTTATTTTTAATTAAAAAAATAAAAAACATGTGGTGGTGTAAAGTGTTAAGGGTCCGTTTGGGGTGTGACATAAGATTATTTTCCCTTGATAGCTATACTGGGATAGATAACAATCCATGCTGAATAAGTAAATTTTTGTTTGGTTGTCTTTTCTGTTATTCTCATTGGAAAACGTAAAATTGATCTTTTTATTGTTTGGTTCACCTTGAATAAAATAAGGATAAGTGGTAGATAAGAGATGAATAAGAGTTTATGACTTTTTAAATGACAATTATACCCCTGCATAAATTATTTGTGTTTGAGAATAAGTATAAGAGATATGAGTGTGATATGATAGATGTGACAGTTTTTGGAATGTGTGCAGAGAGTGTTAAGTGAGATAAATATTTTAAAATGACAGAGAAGAGTATTTTATTCATTGGCATAGATAAGTCTTGATAAACAATTCCACCATTTTCTTAGAATAGTTATCAGACCTTATCCTAGCTTATTCAGACATAACTATCAAGGTTTATTCTTTTCAAACAAACAGTTGCTTGGGGCTTATTCTACTGTATTCTCCTCTATCCACCCTTTATTCTCCACCCCAAACGGGGGGTAAGAGAATAAGGGGGTGAAATGGCCACGTGTGGCTTTCTTAGGGTCGTCCGCAGGAAATTCACGCTGCGGACGCCCGCAGCAGATTTTTTTCCGTTTAGCTCATCTCTTTCTACAGCCTATTGATAACAAAAAAATTAAATTAGTATAATATATACAATAATTCACATGAAATAAAAAAAATATTGCAGTATAGAAACATTCTTTTAATTTTTTTACAATGGCTTGGTTGGAGTTAGGCCTGTCAACGGGTGACGGGTCGATCTGAATCCGACCCGATAAAATACGTAAATACCTGATCTGGTGGACTCGACAATCAAAACAAATTAGGTCTGGGTTCACCCCGACCCGATCCTATAGACCCGTGAGACCCGATTAACTCAGCTCAAATATTATGTGATTTTTAAAATTTATTATCCAACCTAACACTCATGATTTAACTAAACATTTATAACTAAATATTGAATAATTATTTAAAATTTTAAACATTTGTAATATTTTTACAACCTTTTGACTTTACGTAAAAGTATAATAATTCAAACTGTATTTCAAATCTTCCATAAGAAAATATTTAAAAATCAAAATAATGAAGAACTATTTATAATACAATATACTCTATTAAAGAGGAAAAAATTGAAGTCATTGTATGCCTCTAAGAAGTTCTTCAACTTCTCTTCGGTCTAGCCTGAGCTTGTTAATGGGTTGACTCGACCCGACCCGAGATCCGATATGGACTCGACCCGAAGGATCTGACAGTCAAACAGATCCGAGTCTACCCCGAACCGATCCGGACCCGACCCGTTGACATGCCTAGTTGAAGTGTCAATAGAGAGGACTCTTTTTTTTTTTACAAATGAATCGAGCCATATGGGTAAACAGTGCACAAACCCGTGTCCAGGTTGTATCTTAGGCTAAACTGGGTCCATTTCACAACCTACATACATATCAGGTGTGTCAAATATGTGTCAAGCGCATATTAGGCGCATGTCTGTGTCTGACATGTCCGACACGGATATGACAAGCAAAACGAAGCGCATATTAGGCGCGTGTCTGTGTCTGACATGTCCGACACAGATACGACAAGCAAATCGAAGTGTTCAAAGTTGATAGTTGTATCTATGTGAAGGACAGCTAGGTGTATTCCATTGGGACGTGTGGTTTTACTGGGCTTGTCTGGTCAGGCTTTTTAATCTTGCAAATTCATTTTCTTTTCCTCTGTGAAATACCCTCTCATTTCTTCTTTCCAAACGTTACCAGATTGTAGAAGTGAAAGCAGTCTGCATGATACAATGGATTCTGCAATGATTTACAATGACAAATATAACACAAAGAAAAGTTAAAATAAGTACTCAACAAATTAGTTGATTTCACAAACATGAAGAACCCTTTTATCGTCATACATAATATTCTTCTGGATGATCATATCTATAAAATTTCAAAACAAACAAAACTTTCTGACCAGAGCCACACCATATATGCTCACGTCACATGATAGATACTACTGTAACAAGCCCCAGTTTGCAACTTCAACTCACGAACTCGACCCATCGCCAACACGTTTCTGCAAGCTCTGCACTTGGCGTTGAAGCTCTGACACTTGCTTTGACACGTTCCCAGATTCCTTGCTTTTCTTGCTGAGGTCGCGCTCAAGCGTTTTCATCTTGGTTTCTTGCTCCTTGACCGCTAATGTTAGAGATCTCACATCCAGGGCTTCTGATAGATCACTCAGCGACTGGGACTGCAACATAAAAACAAAAAAGCAATCAAAGGTATCAAAACATTGCAACTAAAGCTCAAGATCCTCAGCATTGTTAGCTTGACAAGAAATGCCGACGCCTACTTCAAGCTCTGGTATGTATGAATTGAAATGCGAACGGAGGGCGATATTAGTTGAAGAAGAAAGCAAATTGGGATATCTCATAACACATGGATATTGTAACACACAGGAATCCACCTTTACAAGAAAAAAAATTGTGATAGTCAATGGTACTTTTCAGTTCAGATCTACTGACAAATGAATCTAAATGTTGGCAGACATGCACTGTTTTCCCAAATTACTACTTAAACAAAGCTGACCCACAACTAGAAAAAAGAAAACATGACTGGATCCACCAAATTTCAATTGAACGAACCTCTCCTCTCAAACAATTAGTGGTATTCACTAGCCTGTTTCTTTCACTGAAATCTCCATGGAAGGCCTGCCCTATATCACCCCGATCGTCCAATGGTACAAGCCTTCCAACTGACTCCATAAGTTCTGTGCTCCTCGAAGAACCAGATTTCTTTGCCTATAAATCCTCTTACACTTCATTTGCTTCTTTATGCCCACCAAAATAACCTCTTTTCAAAACTCCGATGTTAACACAGAGCTTTTCCCCTCTGGAACATCTGTATCTCTATCACTTCCTGTCCTCTCATAACTAGAACTGTTTTGGTGGAGGTTAGGCCCGCCCCAGGTCACTTTAGTTTCATGGGTAGACTTTTATATTACTAATAATAATACCATGGGCGCATGTGGTCATCTTGAAACAAAGTTGGGGACCGTCACAGTACAGACCTCTTGAAAGCCATACTTCTACACACTACACATTGTTTCACATGGCTTTATCTTCTAGTTAGAAGGACACCACCGTTGAGCTAAACCATAGTGTGTTCATTATTTGTTCTAAACATAAATAGCCAAGTCTTTACTGACCAATGCCCATTGAATAAAAAATGATTATAGGTCATGCTAAGGGATAGGGGGTGGGTATGAAGCTAACTAGCTGGGAAAAAAATGATTCCATCAAATAAGCTTATGAAAGCACCACTGACTCAATTTTCACCTAGGGAATATGAACTTCTAATTTTCTCATTGGCCTTACGAAGGAAAAGGTGATTGAGCAAAGGTGTAGGAGCAAGCGGATCCGACCAAAGGAAGGGCTGAAAGCAGAATATCTACTCTGTATTTTATCAGTTGATCACTTGTTGTGTGTTTCTATCATCAAGATCTTTATGTCAGTTAAAAATTGTAACTTTCTATGCATTTCTACAGGACAAAAATATTTACACCAGGACAAAAGTATATAGCACTTTCATGACATATGTTTTTAATATACATAATCTCCACAATTTTCTACAGGATATGCACGTACACCTTTATGTAATACAAAAAATTAATGTCAAAGACAGAAATAGGTATAAATAGAATGATAAGACAAGTTGATTTGAATAAGAACTAGAAAGATTCTTAAAATATGTTCCTCTATGACTTCTTTTGGTACCAAGACTAGACACAAAAGTTAAGCTCTATGACTATTTGGATCACAACTTTGAAAATTTGAAAATTGCAAGACTTGAGCTATTACTGAAGTAAATAAAATGATACAAAAAATATGATTAGAATGTTCCAGAATTACTTTTTTATGTTAGGTGATAAATGTTCTATCATAATCTCATTATCATCTCCCACCATAATATCATACAAGACCTATTTCTATAATCACTTCCAATCACAGGATCATAAATGCTCTATTGGATCTCAAAAACTTTCATAGAACATCAAGTCTGGTCTATAGAACTTAACAATGGATAAGGTGGCTTAATCTTTATTTACAAATGTAGGAATATAATTGATAAAATTGTCTTTTGAAATTAGCGAGTCCCAATGTATATATCAGTACAGTGCGAGATGAATTAATATTATAATGGTGGCATGGGAAGAAAAACAATAGCTCAATCACATAAACAACAATCGGAGAATAAAAGTCCAAGGAATAATCAACATTTGATCATTAAGCAATACTGTGTTAATAATATCAGAAGCTTTCAGATCTAATGGCATTGATCCCAAGTTTTTCGGTTAAAGCTAGCCTGGATGCCAAAGTAGAATGGGGCAGTCTGTTCCTAAACTTTGCATGGCATATGGCTCCATAACAAAGAACTAATTAATCACACGCACTCACACACAAAAAAAGAAAAGAAAAAAAGGAAAGACCTACCTTTTCAAGCAATTGAACTCGTTGTTTCAGCTCATCCATTGATGCTTCTTGCTTGTGAATTACTTGAAGAATAAATAACAGGTGAGAATGAATGAACTCCGAACAGTGCTTCTCGGTGGTACATTGTGGAAAAGAGGACTGACACCCCACTTGATAGAAAGGGCAGTTCACAAGCTTCATGGGGCAAACAGTTATGCAGTGTCTATCCATATCACGCCTCATGATTCTCTGCAAGCAATTCTGCTCGCAAGGGAGGACCTTGTAAGGACAAACCAAGTCATGCTTGTTGCCATAAATCGCACAAACCTTAGCTTTACAGCCCTCGTTATTGCAGCTCAAAGGCCTGAAATCACACCTGCTTTTATGCTCTTCAAGCTCCTCGGCCCTGTTAAATTTCATCCCACAATGGAAATGGTTCATATAATCTATATTCTTCAATAGAGTCCTCACAATGGCTTCCCTTATATCAACTGCCCAGAAGCCCTTCATTTCCATCTCTTGCATGAAGTCATCGATACTGTCCTCCCTCATCTCGCTCAGTACCCACCCTGAAACACGGCTAAACAGATTCCTCTTGGAGCTTGAAAAATCATCAATGAAACCAGAAATAACCTCGGCGGGATCCCCCGAGGTCTCAACATCCGCATTTCCTTCTTCAATGACCGTCTCTGAGACGTAAGCTTCACTCCTTTGAATGAGATACTCCACCATTTCCTTCCTCAGATCAATCGCCACCGAAGCAGGGCCTCTGAAGAGGTTCCCTTTAGTGTTGTCAACAGAAGCTGAAGCCAAACCCATTAACAGAAATTGAGCTACCTTGTGAACCAATTCTAGATCATAATTATCGCACTCAAATGATAGCTCATCCTGTTTTGCAGCTTCCAAATTTGTATCAGATACTGGGAAATCCATCATCATGCCTTCTTTATCGAATTATATCCTCAACTCCTCATTATTGTTTATTTCCGGTGAACTATGACGCATTCAACTAGACCAGATCCACTCTGATCATTTTCGATAGAGAGATCCACTATAATCTATGAAAATAGATACTGCTGTTAAATGACCAAACCAAATATATAAGAACTCAAATGAACCAAATGCAATATAAGAACCAATTACATGTAAAACAAACCACTAAATGATGTTGCATGTTGTGAAATTGAAAACTTATAGATTCCACCATTGAAATCAAGGAAATGGCACAGTTTGGTATATTTCCAAGAACATCATTCAGAAATTCAATACTAAAATGACAGAAAAATATGATGACAGTATTCAGCGAATCAAATTCAGCTTCCTATATTAACGAGAAGCAAAATTGGAACAAATATTTTATCCTTGAATTCTCCAATTCAGCACTCAATTCACAAATACAAATTGATAAAATGATCCAAAATCAACCGAATCTCTCAAATTTAGAAGAAACCCAAATACCCAAATAACCCAAGATTCATTAAATTACACGAGACCAGAATCAATTGAAATTCAAAAAAAAAAAAAACTTTATAAAAAATTAAATGGGTTTCTTCGGAATTCAGCAAAATATCTACAAATAAGAATTCAAAATTTCAATGTCCGTACCCAGGCCCCGAAGTGAATGTGAGTTCACCTGAATTCGGCTGTACCCTCACTAGCGAATTCTGTGATTTTTTAAATAAAGGCATTGAATTTAATATGATTTCCTCTATTAATCCCTCGCCAACTTCATAAATGGGCCATTTATTGGTCGAATTAGTAGAAACTTACAATGAAATCAATCAAACAAATAAAAAAACTCACATTTTTATGAGTTTAGATGTTCGGAGAGGGAGGGGTAACAGGTTGCTCTTCGATCTGAAAGAAAAGAGGGGGAAAGGAGAGGAAGGATAGAGAGATGGGGGTACCCTCTCTTGAGATCTGAAAAAACAAAAATAGAAAGCCAGAGAGAAAGGAAGCGGAGAAGGAGAGGAAGGAGAGAGAGAGAGAGGAATGGTTGAAAGCAAGGGGGGGGGGGCGCGGGTTATTTCCACCCCTTTGAATCCTCATCCCACCCCTTTAGAAAAAACAAGAAATTTTTTTTCTTCATGTAACGGAACCCACCCCGGCACCTGTGGAGGAGAACAAGAACAACCGCGACGGCTTCGCGGCTTCATGTGATCTCCGACCAAATATTCATTCGATGTGGTGTGTTTCAATCATCAGTTTTACTCAATTTTTTTAAAAGTATAGTTTAAAAATAGCATTTAAAAATTTGAGTAAAATTTTGAGTCTTCTTTGATTTTGGTAAAAATTTGATATGATATAGATATAAGTAAATGGAAGGAGAGATTTTTAAGTGACTTTTACTTAAATTTAAATTTGAATAAACATTTGAGTATATAATCGGAGATACTCTAATAATATATTAAGTTACCTTATTATATATATATAATATTTTTATGTTATCCCTATTATTGCTTATGTTATTGAATTTATTTTGATGTTTCTTTATTATTATGTAATCTAAAATTATTATATATGTATATGGATATACATTATAATTTTTTATTTTAAAAAGTGATTGATCCCTATTTAATTTTATCTAGCCGATTAATCTTTAGTCCCTCCTCAACCGTGCGAATGGGGCTTTTGGGGGGGGGGGGTCAATTTCAAACTATTCAATTCCTCTACTTACACAATTCTATTTATTTTATTTTATTTTATTTTTCTTCTTAGATCTAAAATTTTTGAAATTTCCTTTAGTGTTGTTTTATTATTTTGAGGAACATTTTTCTTTTGTGGTGACTGATTGTTTTGTTTTTGTTTTATGTTTTTAAATATGTTCTTTCGGTTTGCTTTTGTGTTTTTGGATTTTTTTTAATTCATTTTTTTATTATTATTTTTTTATTCATATTGATTCAATACATACTAGATAAATTAATTTATTTTTCTGCTGATTGGATTTTAAAAGTAGAGGCTGGTCTGATTTGTATAATAGAACATTTCAAAATCTAATGAGCAAGTGAATAATATTAAGAAATCAATATATGGTATTAAACATAACAAAATAAAAAACATATAGTAAATAATTATGCTTCTTTGTTAATGTTTTGAAGCATATGTTTCCATATGTATAAACGATTGCCTTAATTATCAATGATAAATTTTTTTTATGTGAGGAGACTTAGAGCTCATTTGAAAATTTGTTTCAGATTGAGAATTCTTCTTTCTTATGAATTTAGGTTTTATAAATTTCATGAATGAATAATTATGGTCTGAAATGTCTTTTATGAATTAACATAGTAGTGAAGGATTTCAACTATAAATTTTTTAAATGTTCTAGCATA
Source organism: Acorus calamus (assembly GCA_030737845.1). Taxonomy (NCBI): domain Eukaryota; kingdom Viridiplantae; phylum Streptophyta; class Magnoliopsida; order Acorales; family Acoraceae; genus Acorus; species Acorus calamus. The sequence continues at coordinate 11,832,999 of CM060867.1, read as the reverse complement.
ATCAAAATGGGAAAAAATGTTAAACAACCTCTTAGTTTTAGTTTTGCGTTCATTTCTTCTTCTTTTTTTGAGAAAATGTAAATTTTGTTACCAATACTTTTATAAAATCAAAATATATTCAAGTCTGAATTGGGATGAGCGTAAATAAATAAAAAGAGAGCAAAGAGAAAAAAACTGAAAATGTGCTCAAGTTTTGTGTTCATTTCACATCTCTCATCATGTTAGAACTCTCAAAAAGATTGCATTCGAAATGGAAAAAAAAATTGAATCAAAATTATCAAACTAACCCTTGATTATGCTTTAAATGAACAATGACTTTACTTAAAGCCAAAGTGGTATCCACAGTTTGATACATGTTTAAATGAATCTTGTGCATCCATCTTCTTAATAAGTTTTAGGCCCCATTCGAATTGCCATTTGTAAAGATTTTGCATTTGAAAATCTGAAGATTTTAAAATGCGAATCCAAATTAACACTTTTGAACAACGGAATTTAAAATGCAGTATTTTAAGCTCACATTCAAACTTGGGTGCGTTTGGTTGCAGAATTGCAAGGAATCTGGATTTTAAAACTAATTATGCAGGAAGCTCACATCTCTCCAGCTTTCGAAAATCGCAGCTGTTGAACGCTATTTACCCAAAATCTGTCTATAGGAAGCTACTACAATAAAATTGTTTGATTGTGCAATTGCAAAAACAACTTCTTGCAATTGTAAAAATAACTCTTAGCTTTTTTAAAAGCTAAAGCTAAAAGATATTACCAAACAACTCAACTTAAACACATCATCAAAACTAGATTTTATTTTTAAACTGTGTCTCGAAATCTGTATTTTATAAAGCAGCCATTAGTATTACACTTTTAAAGATGTGCATAAAACATTAAAAGTTAAAAGTTGCTTTTTAAACCGTGTTACCAAATAGGTCTTGAGCCTTAATTGAAAAAAATGAAAACTTCCTTTGAACACCGTACACGTGTAGCTGAGTAATGCATAACACGTATTCCACTTCGTCGATTCAGTGCGCTTTTGAAGGAGACCCGAAACGTGGACCGTAGAATCAGTGGACCATCAAAGTCGGTGAACGCGACAACGTTTATAAAGGTCTGGTCCTCTCTCTTGGAGAGGGTTTCGTTTTTTCATTTTTTGCTTCCGGGCTTGGCCATGGCAGCGGATTCATCTTCCCAGTCGTATCCAAGCGTCGCGAGATTATCCGACTCGCCGTGCTTTCCCCAGTACACGGCTTCCCTCAAATGTATGTATTTCTTTCTCTCGATCTCTTTTGTTATTCATTTGGGTCTCTTCTTGAGGGGGAACAATTGGTTTTTGCGTTCTTGTCTTCATTGTCGAGGTTTCTTTTTGGGTGGTATTGAATCGGTGTTTCTGCTGATCGGTATTTGATTTTAGTTGTGATTCAATTCAGTTCAAGGTGTTCTTTTTCCAAGTAGCAATTTTTTCTCTTTCTTTCATGATATTAGTTTGTTTACTAATAAGAATGCGGATAAAGGAAGAATAGTTTTGGAAAAAAAACATGTTTGTTTAATGTGGATAACGCGTAATAGTCAGAATAATTTAGAATAAACCTTGATAATTGAGAATAAAAACTTTGATATCTACATTGGGGCTGTTTATTCAGACAAAGCTTAATAATTTAGAATAAACCTTGATAACTATATTAGAGTTGTTTATTCATCTAAAGCTATAACTCTATTCTAATAGGACACACACAAAAGGTAAACATTTATCCAAACATAGAAATGAATAGCAACTAAAAATGAAATCATATAATTCTTTTCTATCGTTGTGAATAAGCTATGCCTGGACGAGGTATTCGTTAACCAAAGAGGGTGTAAAGAAATAGAACTAGCAAGAAACAAGAACGGCATCTCGCCGTCAAATGTTAGAGGTTTGATACGCAGAATATTAGTAAGGGGGGGGGGGGTAGTCGATGCGGACTTTGATGGATTTCTGTGGACATTGTTTAAGTGATGGACTTTTGTAGACTTTGCAGACTTTCACAGACTTTTGCAGACTTTCGTAGACTTTTGAAGACTTTCACAGACTTTTGCAGACTTTCACAGATTGACTCTTATGAACTTTTACAGACTTTCACAGACTTTTGTAGACTTTTACAGATTGACTCTCATGGACTTTCACAGACTTTTACAGACTTTCACATATTGACTCTCATGGATTTTAACAGACTTTCACAAACATTGACAGACTTTCACAGACATTGACAGATTTTCACATATTCACTCTCATGGAATTTCACAGACTTTCACAGACATTTATAGACTTTCACAAATCACTCTCATGGACTTTTAAAGACTTTTACAGACATTTGCAGACTTTCACAAATCACTCTCATGGAATTTCATAGACTTTCACAGATTGACTCTTTTCACATATGGATTTCTATTAATAAACACATATGGTTTCAAATAAGGATAAAATCGTATACTCTCCCTAATTTTTTGTGAAACCAAACATTCTGGTTTATACGTGAACTCCGGTGTTATTGTATTCATTGCCTTCAAAAATTTATTGAAATTCTTACTAGTAGTCCATTTAGACTGGCCAAAAGTCTTACGAGTTTGACAATATCGAGAATTATGTCCAACTGTCATTAAAAAAATTAGCAAGCATCTCTTCGACACAAATGAATCTAGTATCTTGTAAAGCTGTTATTATAAAATCATAAATTATATTCTTAAGATAAAATAAAATAAAATAAAAGTAGTCACTATATTACTTTAAATAAAAAATGAAATAAAAGCAATTAATATATTTAGTCATATATATACATATGCCTAAATATATCTTTTTATTTTTATATATGTCTGAACATTATAAAAAAATATGCATGTATATTGTACAATAATAGAAACATCTTCGAGGAAAATCAAATCAAACATTATACATATAATCAAATATATGATAAATATATATGTTAGAAAATAATTGTGGATGATTTATTCATATATTATATAATATATAATAATGAAATGATTGATTGCAACACAAGCAAATCTATCATTCTCATATATTCATCAAACATATGAGGTGATAACAATATTTCATACAAATGAACATTCAGAAGAAAAAAAGATGATAAATAAAGAAAAAAGAATGTGAATAAAAATATAAAAGGCATGAAATAAAAATCATAAAAGAGTTTTGTTAAAAGAAAAAAAGAAGAAATATTCACAATGATGGAATAAAAGTCTATGAGAATCCCATTCATTTGGGTGGGATTTTGAAATGATTTTTTCCTTTGTATTTTCTCTCTAAAGTCCACAAAAGTCCACAAAAATCCATCACTTATGAAAGTCTTCACAAATCCTGTTTAAATTGAATAACACAAGACAAAATGTCTACTATAAGGAGTCTCAATCGAATAACGCTGGACTTTTTGTCCACGAAATAATGTCTTAATCGAATAACACTGGATTTTTTGTCCATGAAATAATGTCTCAATGGAATAACACTGGACTTTTTGTCCACGAAATAATGTCTCAATTGAATAACGCTGGACTTTTTGTCCACGGAATAATGTCTCAATCGAATAACGCTGGACTTTTTGTCTACGAAATAATGTCTCAATTGAATAACACTGGACTTTTTGTCTACGAACTAATGTCCTGATTGAAAAACACAAGATTTACAAATCCATGGATATGGATAATTTGTCCATGAAAATCCTAATTGACTACCCCCCTATAAATGTGTTGTGTTTATTTGGACATAGATGTGGGTTGATAAGTGGAAGACCGTTTGATGTTAATTAATCTCTCTTTGTGTTTTTTTTTTAGCATACAAAATTACTTTCTAAAAATATTTCTTGTTTTGTTTAGGCTTTGAAGTTTGAATGATCATAGAGATGTGTATTGATGGTATGAGCATCAATGGGCCTTTAGAGTATCTGACTCAGGTCAGATCCTCGGTAGGGTATGGAGCACATAGTCTTGTTTTTTAAGGGATCAAATTAAAAGTAATTTGGGTGTTTCTTTTTTAGATGGATACGGGTATCTTCTTTGGGGTGAGAAAGATAATGAATATTAGATATTAGAGGTGCAACAATAACATGAATATTCAGTGGCAAAGATGTTCTTGTATTTCACTCTTTAGCTCCTGTATGTTGGCATGTGTGAATATATGTGTGTTCCTTTCCAAAATAAGGTCTTTATGTGATACCCGTGGAATGTACATCATAATGTCACTCTTCTTTGTTTGTGATGAGATCCATTTTGCACAGATCATCTACATGGTCTACCATCATTATTTTTTTTCTCTATGTTATGGTTGGCCTTGAAAGATTGACTTGTTTATTACAGGCCTAGAGGAATCCAACTCTGACAAGAATAAGTGCCAACAACAATTTGATGACTACAAAGAATGCAAAAAGAAAGAGGTATTGAATTTTCTTGTTATATATTTTCCCCCCCATAGAATTCTTGTTAAGTTTTCTGAGTAAAAAGGGGAATCTCAACATGGGAGAGTTGGTTTGAATTAAATCAGTTTAAACAAGTGAGACTGAGAAAATGCTTTGATGCACTTCAGAAAATTTATTGTATAAAATTTCGTCTTTCTTTGGTTGCAATGCCCTTCCCATGTTGTCAAATTAAAAGAAGAGAGGCATTTGTCTATTCGACAAGGTTTTATTGAGAACTTTCTATTAGACTGAGAGACTCATAAGAAGCATTTTAACCAAACATTTTAATTGCTTCCACAGACAATTTGCCTTGTTGACAAAAATATTGCTTGCAAATTTAAGTTGGAATTCAGAAGAGAGGTTGACTTTTTTGATGTGCAGCAATTTAAATGTGTTCAGTACTCATTCAGGTTGGGCCATTTTGATTCAGCATAGTCTTGTTCCATAGTGTTGGAGCATTTAATTGCTGCTTCTCCAAATTTCTCCAACCATTAGATGAAGAAAATTAACATCTTCCTATCAATTTCCGATGGCGGGGAGATCAAATCCCCTGCCGTGATTGTTTCCATTAAATGAACTTCTCCACTGGAACCAGTTGGCCTAGTTTGACAAAGGAATAAATGGTGAGATAAGTATACAATTGGAGGGACAAGGGGTTGGAGAACAATTCATCCCGTTTGTTATATAAAAAAATTGAGATTAACCGCAGGCCATTGTTATGCTTTTGAATTGAAAATGGGGATTTTTCGTTATACCATAAGGCTAGAATAACATTGATCCTCTCTTTTGTCGTGCTTTTGCCAAATGTGAACATGGACGAATATCCTCTAAAATTTGGATAACCTATCCATAAAATCTTGTCTTTTTGAGTTTGAAAACAACCTTTTTTTTTTAAGTTGAGTTTTTTTTTTGTAAATTTTTTTTTATATAGGGCATGACTATATTTCTCTATACATTTGTAGTTGGTTTATACTTTTTTCTCAAATTTTTTTTTTTCTGACAGAGGGAAGCAAGGTTAGAAAGAAACCGAAATCGGTCGTTCTTCTAAATGAAAACAGAATAGCCCTTTTGTGGCTGCAGAATAAGGTTAGTTATCCATGGCATCCTCATCAGTATGAGAAATCAAAATGACACATTTGCTCCAAAGTCTTGGTGGTGTATGAGTCTCAAACTAGCATACTACATCTTGGAAGATCGAAATGCTTGTCATTCTGAACTTTAGCTTTGAGGAGCTCCCGACTTCACCAGCTGAAGAACTTTGTATTTGGAAATGAAATGACAATGCTCTCTTTCTGAGCAAGAACTTTGAATAATATGCCAAACCTTTTGTGTCATAAAAAATGTACTTGTCTATATTTGCCCACACTGTGTCTACGATAGTAACCAATATTCCGTCTCTCGTATATCCTTCAATAGCCTCTATTTGATATCAGGATCTCGCAGTGCTATCAATGACAAAGAGAGCTTCCCGACAAAGGAAATTCACGCCAAGGAAGTTTATGGATTTCATTTTATAAATCATTGTCTACATCCTATTCCATTTTAACTATAATTTATCTATGGTCAAATAAACCACAAAATTTCATTATTATATTTTTGTACGAGAAAATTTTCATTGACAAATGAAGAATATTATGTGAATATTTTGTTTGGTTAATTCTATCTGAAAACACCGTATACTAAAAAACTTCTGCAATGTGTTAAAAATATATAAAATCTTCTATAAATGGCTGTTTTACTCTCTAAATATGGGTAAAATTGTCATTTACATAGGGTATTTACATAATATTCTATTTGTGAATGAAAGTTTAATTTATTGAGTTATTTGAATTTATATAAATGTTTTCAAGGTTTAATGAATTTTAAGAAAAATCAGATGACTAGATGGACTAGATGGATTTCAAGCAGTTTAGAAGGAGTTATTTAGATTTTTTTCCTTAGAACAAAAAGTTATTATAAAAAGTGAAGTATAAACATGTGCACATATATGAAATTAGACTTGCACAAATCAGAGGGTCAGGGTTCGTTGTTCCGCCGCAAGTTCTCCACGCACACCATCACAACATCACCTCTTCCTTTGCGAAGAGTCCGACTCAACAAAAATCAAAATTAATAAAACTTCCCAATCTCGCGATTCATATCTTCGCCTCGCTCGAAACAAAACCCTCAACGAAGGATGGATTTTTCAGAGCAAGACGTCGACCTTTTCGGAGAAGATGAAGACGAAGAAGAAGAAGGTGGTGGTCCAGAGAGAGACAACGGAGACGAGAGTCCCAGCCCTTCCTCCTCCTCCTCTTCGTCATCCTCGTCTTCCTCCTCCTCTTCCGGCGGCGGCGGAGGAGGTGGTGGTGGCGCTGGTGGAGGCGGCGGCGGAGCCTCCACTAGCAGTAGCGGCGGAGGATCCACGAGCAGCAGCGACGGCGAAGCGGAAGGGGATGACGACGAGGAGGAGACGTCGCCGAAGGTTTTCGCGTCCGAAGAGAGAGATCTGTTCGGTTCGGACAATGAGGAGTACATGAGGACCCCGGCCATCAGTCCCTTCCCCGTGCCCGGTGAGTTTTGATTTTTTTTTTGTGCGCACGATGATTGGAATGAAGGATTCCCAGTTCAAATTATGCGTTATTCACGTAGGTTCGTTTTTTTTTATGTTGACAGTTATGGGGTTTTTCATTACTCAATCAATGATGAGTTTTTGAATGATCAATTGTTTAGTTTCTTCTGAAAGTGTTGGTTTTGATTTGTGGGGACTTAATTTTTATATTTTTTTTCTTTCATTGCCTTTTATTGTAATGTTTAGAATGTTTAGAATTTTTTTTGCGAAGTCTTCATGCAGTTTTTCAGAGGAATGTATTTTGAAATTGAAACAGAGTGAGTGTGAACTGATTTAAGAAAAGGTAGGGTAGAGGACAGAGGGATTAGATTTGTGAAAAGGAGAGGAGATGAGTGTTATTCAAAAATTAGAAAGAGAGAGATGGGATGAGATTTTGTAAAAGAAAGATTGAAGGCAACTAAAAAAATTCAAACTTTATTTCCTACTTTCCTCCCATACGAGGGACCCGTATATGCACAAAAAAGAAGAAGAAAAAGACTCTTGGTCTCCCTTACATTAAACACACAACTCTCAAGACTCCACTATTTTGAAAATATTCCAGTCTTGAACTATTAAAATAATCGTGACACTTCGATTTCTTACACTGACTCCTCAACTCCCTCAAATTATAACACTTTTAGACTAACCCCATAATAGCAATATATATAGCAAACAAGAGAAGGCGTCACATATGATATAGTGAATGAAAGATAACCCGGTTCCGGTTTTAGGTTGCAACTGTAATCTGCAGACGGTAAAGAGCAGGTGAATCTGATACTACATATCAATAATTTGAGGTTTGTTTACACCTTCATTTTTTTTTGGTGAAAATTCTGCTTTTGTTTGCACTTATAGAAGCTATTTCAAATAAAATTAGCATTATTTTTTTGTTCTAGTTTTAATTAAACTAATTTATCCATTGAATTTTCTAGTCCACCAACTCTGAAATTCTAGTGGTGAAAACATGTGAGATTTATCATGTCTCCGCTGTGTTACATTTTTTTCCCTATCACTCTGATGCCCTTCCTGTCATGCCGAACTTTCTCGGGACAGTCCTTCCTCCTATTCGGAGTAATATGAATCAAAACAGAGACAGAGGTAACATGGGACGCGGCCGTTGGCAGTCTGGACTACTTCCAAGACCTGGTGGACCTTTCAATCAGAGGCAGAACTTTGGTTTTGGTTCTAAGTTTTCACATCAGAATGGGAGGAATGATGAACGCTTTGTTTCTGACATGAGGCTTACCAAGAGTGAAGAAACTCTTTCCAGAAAAAGTATTGCATTTCAAGAGGTATTACAGATCTTCATCTTCGTAGGTGTGGGTTTTGTTCAGTTTCTCTTTGTCATTTTGTTCTCCTAACTCTCCCTGTCTACATGAAATACTAGCCTTGCGAACTTGCGTGTTACAGTCGGGTTGAGGGTGGAGAAGTCCATTTTAATGACCGTAGTTTGGTATGCCTTTTCTATCTTTTTTTTTAGTCATTTATCCTTATATTGTTGCCACCTTTCACTTTATTTTATCGCCCTTAACAAAATATTTATTTCAATTGTTTTTTTTCATGAAAATGTTGGAGCATTCTTATTAATTAGAAAGCCCTCGAATAAAAGGATACGAGGGATCTTCATACAAAGTTACATAAAAGGAAGAAAAAAAGAACATAAAAGAAGGCCCCTCTAAGGCTTAAAACCACTCATTATTCATGATGATAGAAGGTGTGTCCACGCCTAAGATTGAACGAACCCATGATCTACGAATAGAGGACATGGCCACCCTAGTGTTCTCCACATAGATCCTCTTGTGCTGGAAAATACATTCAATCATTAAATTTTTTTCAATCATGTTAACTGTATTCTGCATTACATAAGCTTTCAATGCTAGATTGTCTTTGTGATCTTCACATATTTTTGTTTCTATGATTGGAGTTGCCATAATCTATATTGTCTAACACACCACCTACTATCAATGTTACTAGAGACTTTTCAAGAGGCATGTTTGTGATGAAGTTGGAGCTGATCTGAATGAAGGTTTTGAAACATTTATCGAAAAAAATGGTATGGCACATCCCTCACGGTGTCGTGTTTTATTTATTCCCATCTGGCCTGTGTACTTTCTAAACTTTTATATAATGTTGCATATTGTTTATTCTTCTGTCACAGTCATTTATGAGTTGTGATTTACAATGCTATTCTTTGTCCATGTTTGATTGATAATAAGTATAATGAGTCATTTTCATTTCTCATTTAGTTTGTTTTTCTAATGACAATCTGAATTCTGTATGAAAAAAATAATTAAAATCAAATCATACTCGTCAAAAACACATGGACTGCATGTGCAATCACACATGCTAAATTCACATACGCCACATATGAAGCCCTTGCAGCTTCCCTTATTGTATGTGAACATTTTCTGTTGATTTTTTTGGACTTTGTTGGCTATTTGTGTTTTTTTTATTTTCTTGTGTATTTTGGGAGTTTTTTTTTTGAGATAAATGATTGTGGAGGCCTTGAGTTTGGACTTTGGTGACATCCATGTAGAACGTGGGGCTTACCTCACGCAAAAATATTAAAAAATGTGTGACCGCTTATGAATTAGAATATGGATTGTGTTAATTTTTCAGTTGATTATTAGATGAGTTGTATTCAATCAGTCAGATGTTGCGAAGCACAATCAGTTTTGGTCTAAGCATTGAAGAAGTCAATATCTGAATTTTCTCTTGGATTGTTGTTCACACATCTCCTGATTTTTCCATGCCACAAATGAGTGGAAAGAATACATCAGCTTTTATATGGTCCATGCATAGTGTTATAGTCACAATCTGTGGGGCTAACTCGGGGGAGAATAGTGATACACAAATGATGTTGGAAGGTGTCCTGCACTGGGGTGTGGGTATCCAGTTGCTCTGTTCTTTCAGGTTCTGGTTTTCTTGCTGTGCCGTGCACATAGACGTGCTGGTAGATGTCTCATCTACCGGTAAAGCTGGCATGTTTCATGTTTTGTCTTTTTTTTCTAGGATCCTTATGGTTTATGTTTAGTTTTTATAAGCACTGGAGTTGTACCCATCTTCTCTGTGAATTGCAGTGGTAGAGTTTCTACCTTTATAGTAAAATTTCTGGGTTTATGGTCAGTATCTCAGACCTTATACTTGGTTCCCCTGTTATACACATTAAGATGCTTGATCACAATTAATCGGTCATTCTCTTGATCCACTGTTTATAATTCTGGAGTGGAGAATGTTTAACAATTACTTAGCCTTCCTTGGCTCTGTAGATAGCAGTTTTGTATTTGGTTTTGGCCATAGTCATATACTCGACCCTCTTCCACTTTTCTTATTACTGCTTATTTATGCAAGACAATTTATGTTGTTCTGTGTACAACAGACTCGGATACACAGGGATTTGGTGACCTCCTTGGTTGTATAAGAGACAAGCAAATCCCACTTCAGAATATTCATTTTGTGGTAAAGTTATACATTCTGGCATGTTTCTAATTTATTTCTTGAAACCTTATCCCTTGTAGGGTTCATTGATAATATCTGATGCTTTTATTTACTTTATTTCTTTGCGATTTGTTCATGGATTTTCAGACATTTCGCAACAACCTCAACAAGGTAATTTCTGTGCCTTTGATCCAGTAATTTAAGTATTGCAATATTCATTAATGTTGTTCAAAGATGATTATAGTTTTTTTTATTGGCCTTTTCAGATATTGGCTACTGCATACATCAGGCATGAACCGTGGGAAATGGGAGTGCATAAAAGAAATGGGGTTATCTATCTTGATGTGCATAAACTTCCCGAGAGGCCTCAAAGTGAGCTTGATCGTCGAAGGTACATTTTTTTTCATGTTTTCCATAGTATACATGTCTGTTGTTGTATATTCAATATCTCTACGATTTATGTATGCTGTGATATAATTCGACCATGGGTGCCCGATCAAATTTGGGTCCTCGCCCGAAGGCAAGACACACGAAGGTCCATGTTGCGGTTGGCGAGACAGTATGAAAACACCTTTTTGAGAAAGGATGGCATCTGTGATGTGAGTGAGAGCGGGCCGCGTCCGAGCAAGCCCGTTGTGCCATGGAATAGCCCAAGTTTCCAGTGCCCATAGCCGAATGTGAGCCCCTCAACCCGCTTCAGTATCTGGTATAATAAGGGTGCATTGGATGGCAAAGGGCCTTGCACAGGTGGGTTAATGGCGGCAAGTGAAGGTCGTGGAGGTGATCCGTGGTTGAGGGAGCTTACTAGATGGATGGGTGTAGCTGTGAGGGAAGAAGAGAATGGGCATGACCGGGCTGATGGTGGAGGGAAGAGGTGCTGCTGCTGCTGCTTTCAGAAAAACTGCGGAGAGAGAATGGATAAGTAGATTAGAATATGAGGAGGGTAGGTTAGTAATTTCAAGTTGGGGTTTACTGGAATTCAGTTAATAAGGATTGGTTTATATTGAGTATTTTGTGAGTTTTGAAGGACTTGTGTGTATGATTCATGTTGAACAGGGATTTAGATGGGATTAATAGTTTCCAAGGACATTTATGTCCTTAACCCTTTTTGAAGGGTTATTACCATAGTAATATGGGGTAAGGTGATTTGTTTGGCTGGTTAGTGGGCTACATTTTTGGTATTTTTGAGTTAGTCTACATTTCAAGATCTTCATGTTCATGAGTTATGAAGAATAATTATGAATCTGAAGACTGTAATAGCCACCCGTCCGAACAATACATTGCTCTGCTGGTGGATGATGATGGTGAATGGGCCACTTTCTGTATGGGTCATGACCTGATGATGCACCAATCAGGTGGTCCACATAATTAATGAAGAAATTAGGGATTGATGTTTAAAATGTTTCCAATTGGCTATTCTAATATTGTCTGGCATTTGAGAAGGTCTTTGCTTACAGATTTTGGAGAACCTCTTTCAAAATATATCTCTTCTTCTCTTCTGTTTTATTTTTCGTATTGGTGCTTAAATCAAGTGTGGTTGTTTTATGCTAATTGGATGAAGAATCTTATTTATTTGAGTTGCTGTCTGAGCTTCATATATGTCTTGCCTTATGCTGTGATCAGCTAAAAGTATAGGTTAACGGGCCAATAGGTAAGGAGGGGATTTGTGCGTTAATTGCTAATCACATGCATCATACACAGGAATATAGTGGCTTGCTCAGTGCAATGGACATACTCTGCTGCATCTAGCTACATTCTAATGCTTCGTTGTTTCAAGCAGATGCTACTGGGGCTATTCTTTTGAGAGTGTGGCGACCGAATCCTCTGGATTTGATGGTGATGGTCTTCGTCATATCAATGCAAATGTCGAATATTGTTCTGTGATAAAAACTAAACTGGGGGCCCATCGTATAATAATGGGTGCTGAGATGGACTGCTGTGATACCATGGACGATGGAAAGCGTTTCTATGTGGAGTTGAAGACAAGCCGTGAGGTTTTGTCTCTATCATATGAAAACTATAACATGTTTCTCATAACTTATTAATATGTCAGTCAGATTTTTATAAATTGGTTCTTTTACTCTAATTGCAGCTTGATCATCGTACAGAAGAAAGATTCGAGAGAGAGAAACTTCTGAAATTCTGGGTACATTTATGATTTCTTTGTTGTGATTGATTTTTCGACTATTGTTGGCAGTGCACAGTATAGTGAAATTGTGTTGAATTGTCATACCTTGTTCTATATTGTGACCTGGATACTCTCTTTGTAGTAGTTTACGTATCAGATCAGTCAAAATGGTTAGTTCCATGCACAGAATCATCCAAACAATGGTCAGTCATGTTGCTGCATAATAACCCACCACCTGTCGCTCCAACTAACATTTTAATGTGAAACATTAAAGCAATATCATAACTTTGCCTCATTCCTCTGCGCTCTATGACTAGCTGGCATGGTAAAAATTGAATTTGAATGATAATGTACAACTGAAATTTGTCCAACTTAAAAATATGACCACTAGATGAATATATGGTGTATTGTTTTATCATGCTTGTGTTGCACTCTCATTTTAAGTTTTTTTTTATTATATAAACTTAGAAATTGAGTTTGACTTGACAGTTTCTGCGGAAAAAAACTGTACAGACAGCATAAAAAAATTGCTCTTTTATCATTTACCATGTTGTACATGGCACATTAGCAATCTTTCTGAGCATTGCTGGTGATTTCTCTGCTCTGTAATTCTCTGTACTCTTATATGTGCAATTTGTTTGGCATGCTTCATCCATCGCCTCTTCCATTGCCATTGCAGATCCAGTCATTTCTTGCTGGTGTCCCGTTTATCGTTATTGGATTTAGGTAAACTTGCTTCCTGGAAATGTGTTTTTTCCCCTTTGCTCTCGTGATCATTTTTGTTTCTTTCAAATTGGATGAGTTTCAAGTTTTTGCTTTGTATGCCAATTCTTGGTTCCTTTTTTATATTTTTTTCATTCCACCACTAACATTTCATGTTGCATGTTTGTTTGAAATGAGGGACCTCGGAATCGTTTTGTATGATTTCTTTCTGGGATGTTTGCATGTTATTTTTTTAACAGTTATCCGCAGGCATAGATGGGATTCTTCAAAGATATCTTTTGATATTTCTCTGTTGTATATATTAATACAATCATCTATATTGAAATATATTTCTTCGTGGCTACCTTACGGTAATGGATATTGCTTTATGAAGTAGAACTATGACATAAAGTATTTGATTGTGTATCGTGACATCTTCTGGTGAGAGCATACGCACGTGCAGTCGTGCACACACACACTCCACCCCATCCACACTTTCTTGAAGTGCTCATCTATATAAGAGAAAAATGAGGAGCACCTCTCTTTGAGACTGGTATGTGGAATACTCATAAAATCACATGGAAACCGTGGAAATTTAAGCAATCTATCACAGATCAGACATTTGGTATTGGATGATTTGGTAGGTTATTGCAGTAGACACACAACATTTGAGGAATACTCTATGCTTATGTTGATGTGCCTTTGATTCAATGTTATGTGGGGTTATTTATTGGTTGAACTAGTAGAGAATACATGCAAATGTTTAGTCATTTGGTTTTCTTGTCTGAAACTTTGATGCGTCGTCATTGAGGTCTGATATGTGTATGCTGCTCCTATATCATGATTGGATGTGAACCAGAATTGTCAAAGCAAGAACCTTTAGACGAGGAATGGGTGGATAAAATGCCAGAGCTGCTTTGATGAGGACTCAAAGTTATCTTTCTTCCATAAAAATTGAATGACTCACTCTGTTTAAGGGGCTTTGGTTTTTTCCTGGAATTGGTGGTATTTGGTTGTGAATGTGTGGATCAATAATTGCTTAATCCGAGCAAGCTTGTGTATGCTGTCAAACATGGTGGCAATACATGATTTACCATATTCACTATGATAATTGAGCAGATCTAGTTGAATATCGGGAGATGTATGCCTAGAAATATATTAGCACGTTTGAGACCTATGGATGTATTTTTTGACACGTGATGACCATCTAATAACCATATTTTTTTTATTTTTTATAATGTACTGATATATGAATTTCTCTCTATTCAGAGATGATCATGGTCGACTTGTTCGTACAGAAAGGCTGAGAACCAAAGATATAACACACAGAGTGAAGATGAAAAACTATTGGCAGGTATTGAGAATTCAGATTCTGCATGTTTGCTGGAAGCTTTTCCTTTTGACCATGTACGACATTACTGGGACAGATTCTAGGAAGTAGAAACCACTGAATTCAGAGGAAGAATAATAATAATGTTAATAACAAGTACCATTTGGCAGCAATAAAAAATGGTACTCAATTGTTTTTTCTCTCCTTGGAGAATATTTATTTGCTGAATCTGGTGCTTATATGATCCATACTGATAGAGATTCATCTTTTATAGCTAAAAAGAGCTTTCTACTAGTGAACGAAGACTACTACTTACAAATTAAATTTTTGGATTTTTAGTTTTAAGTCCCTGTAAACTATCGAATTTAGCGATCGTTCACTAATTTCTTCATATTTTGGTTTTAGTCCTTACATTTAAATGATAATTTAGGAATATGTTTCTCCCAGGGACTAAAAAATAAACTTAATAATTTAGGAATAAGTCCCTCTAAGGGACTTATTCCTAAATTATCATTTAAATATATGGACTAAAACCAAAATATGAAGAAGAGGGACTTATTCCTAAATTATCATTTAAATATAGGGACTAAAACCAAAATATGAAGAAGTGAGGGATTGATCGCTAAATTCGATAGTTTACGGGGACTTAAAACTAAAAATCCCTTAAATTTTTTACATGTCAAAAAATATAACATTAATGAGCTAGTTATGTAATCATATGCGAAGGGATCTTGAGGAATCACTAATCGAGCATAACCCAGACTATGACGTTCTTTCATTCATAAGTTATATAGCTCATCTCGAGAATGGCCTGGAACCCCCTAAAAAAATTCGTATGTTTTCGTATTGCAGGGAGGGGTGTGCTTGGCGTTTGCTGACGAGGTTTTATGCTGGCTGTATGGAACTGTCAAAGAGAGTAAGTTCCATTTCTGCTTTTTTTTATGTTTCTTTTTTTACTATAATTTTCATTCCTATGGGCTATGGCTACCCAATACTCTGAATCAAAAAAGGAAAAAAAAAGATGAAGAGAGACTAATGAACATTCCAACTGTTGCTTCAGATGAAGATTACATCCTGCAGTTCGTCGCGCCATTCAACCGGTTGGAGCTGTTGCAAGCCCCATCTTGCCCAGATACTATCACCCACCATGTGGAGCAACTCAAATCCCTCTAGGCCAAAGCTCTAATTTTTCTGCAGTGGTTTTTAACCATTTTTTGTGCGTCTTCACCCTTTAGTGATATATATAATTTATTAAGAATCCTAAGGAGGTTTTATATGTTTCAATTTATGCAATCTCTGCCCATTTTGTTTATGATGGGGCTCATGTAATTTGTCTCATAAATGATCACTCCTGATGCTCCTCTGGTTGAGCTTTCTAACTGTGACTTGTTTCGGAAATTCTTCCATGGTAAATATACCTTGAGAAAACAATAGGGGGGACTGGCTGCTGCTTTGTTTAATTTATTGTAATTTGTTAGTGCTTTTTTTGTCGTCCAATTTTTAGTAATTCCGGCAGTTATTTTTGCAAAACACATTTTGAAGTATATGTTTTTCTAATGAAGTACATGTTTTTATAAAAAAATTAGAAATAAATGAATTTGAAAATGTTGAGTTTATGCCAAAAATCCCAGTTAAACCTAACTTTTGAATTTGGAAAATGGTCTATCAAGGAAAATGATGCTTATGCCGAAAAAAATACTTTGGAATTTGAATTCCAACTTTACTTTGAAAAATTCTTATTTGACGAAAAGTACTAGAAAATCAAACTTTTATCCTTGATTGTTCAATCCATTAGGTTAAATGTCATTGTTTATTTTTATATTCGTCATTATTCTGTTAAAAATTATCTTCCATCACTTCGCTCCCCTTCGTTCTTGATGGAGCTTTTCATCCACTCATTCCCCTCTTTTGCTTCATCTCCGTCATGGTCGTCTCGATCTCTTCTACTCCTTCCTTGCTCGGTCACCTACAACTTTATGTGATGGTACCATACAACAAGTATGAGGTCATGAGAGAGTAGTTGAACAAAAATATAAGGTAATGACAGAGAGAGGAGTTGAATGCAAAGTCATGACCTTTGAAATACCTATTCAAATTACTGACATAATATATTATATACTTTATTCAAGATTTCATAGTGTCCCAGTTTATCGATGCCTTCTAATTAAAATTACGCATGTAAAATGGGTAATTTTACATATTTTAAAGCAATATGCAGTCCAAATGGCACATGTGACCGCATATGCTGTATATGCGGTCACACATTGACCGTTCGAATAGACTCATATGTTCGTTCAAACAGTCGTTCTTTTATTTTTTAAAACTGTCATTCAAATGCCGTAATGAATATTGAAGTACTGTTTTATCTTTAAAATGTGTGAACTATCATACGAATTCATTGAATAGCGAATAACAGTTATTCTCTTCGAACGAATTTGGTCTGTTTGAATGATTTCATTGTGAAAATCACACATGTCAAATCATATATCGTGAGTTCGCACTTAAATCTATGATTATGAGCGACTCAAATGCAGCCCGGTGTCTGGTGGAGTGATCGAGGGAGTTACGGTAGGGCACGTCTTGCCATGGTTCGGCACGGCACGACTCAAAAACGGTGCGTGCCCGTGCCCGTGCCGGGCCAAACCAGCCCGTTTTACACCTTATAATACACTTGCGTCTGTTGTACGATATACACCGTCCATAATACTAAAATGGCAGCTCTATCCCCACCGACCTGCTTGCTGTCCCCACCGACCAGAAAAAATTAGCAAAATTAATTTGTTTAGTTTTGTAATCCACTATCCCCACCTCCCCTCCCCACCAACCGAAACATTTAGAAAGGTCATCCCCACCACCTGAAATCACTGAGGTGAGGATAATCGATGTATGTGTTCTGGAAGTTGTTCGACAACCCTGAAGTCGAATAGATGTACTGGCGGGCGACAAAAGGTCAGTCGACCTGGGGGGTCATGGGCGACGGGAGACCCGTCGAACAAACCATTAGGCAGCCTATGTTATGGATGGGTTCGATAGACCTACTGTCGAACATATGTACTGTAGGACGACAACAGGTCAGTCGACTTGAGGGATTTATGATGACGGAAGACCCGTCGAACGTTTACAGTGTAGTGATCTATGACTTTAACTATGAACATTCAAAATGTTTTAAACCATTTATACTAATTATACTTATCAATTCATTCATTCAGTTAAACATGAACATTCAAAATGTTTTAGACCATTTACACTTTGTTAGTCTTGGGATTTAGTCCACACTTCAATAAAAAAATATATAAGCATTAATTGATACTTGTTCTAAAATCATTCGTGCCGATTGTGTCTTTGAATGTTCATAGTTAAAGTCATAGATCACTACACTGTAAACGTTCGACGGGTCTTCCGTCGCCATAAACCCCTCACGTCGACTAGCTTGTTGTCGTCCTCCAGTACATATGTTCGACAGTAGGAATGTCGACTCTATCCATAACACATGCTGTCTAATAGTTTGTTCGACGAGCCTCCCGTCGCCCATGACCCCCCAGGTCGACTGACCTTTTGTCTTCCGCCAGTACATCTATTCAGGGTTGTCGAACAACTTCCAGAATACATACATCGATTATCCTCACCTCAGTGATTTCAGGTGGTGGGGATGACCTTTCTAAATATTTCGGTCGGTGGGGAAGGGAGGTGGGGATAGTGGATTACAAAATCAAAAAATTATTTTTGTTAATTTTTTCTGGTCGGTGGGGACGGCATCTAGGTTGGTGGGCGTAGACCTGCCCATACTAAAAACGACGTTCCTGATCAAGTTTGCTTGCTCAAATGCCTCGCGGAGAACTCTATCCACAATCATTTAAACTTCCGGTTGTTGATCAATACCGTTCAGTTGAGGGGAATGTATGCTGTTATTCGCACCGGGGGTTCAAAAGTGACGCTTGTTTCTTTAAATACTGGGTTTCCGCCTTTTCATGGACAGCTCAAACAAAGTCTGTCACGAAATCCTTCGCTTTCCATTTATAGCCGACATTTTGTTTTTATAAAGCAAACAAATAAAGCACTTTTTTCTCACTTTCTGCAATTCTTTATCGAATCACTCAAAAACAAAGAGAGAGAGAGAGAGAGAGAGAGAGAGAGAGAGAGATCTTTTTGAACTTGTGTTTCCCTTCATTGGGGATTGTGTTGGATGAGTAGATGAACACATCAAAGTTCATAAAATGCGTCACAGTTGGAGATGGTGCTGTTGGGAAGACTTGCCTTCTCATCTCCTACACCAGCAACACATTCCCAACTGTATTTCTCTATTTCTCTGTTGTGGGTTTTGTTTATTCAGTTCTGTCATGATAGATTTTTTCTTGTTGGTCATTTTTTGTGTGTGGCAGGACTATGTTCCAACTGTGTTTGACAACTTCAGTGCTAATTTGGTTGTGGATGGAAAAACTGTTAATCTTGGGTTGTGGGACACTGCTGGTATGTTTTTCTCTTCATATTTTATTATGGGGGTTTTTTTTTTTCACATGTTTATGGTGTTTCTTGGTTTGGGGAAACCAATAATCATGAAAAATAAATGAAATGTGTCACATAGAAAATATGGGCTTTGCTTGAACACCAAAGAATGTTTTTTTTAGCCCATGTTTTAGGACTGTTTAAATGTGTTCTCTCTAATTGATTAGGTAGTGCTTTTTGTTTCAATCATGGAATTTTTTTGTATTGGGGTTTTGGTTTAGGTCAAGAGGATTACAACAGGCTTAGGCCACTCAGCTACAGAGGGGCTGATGTCTTCATCCTTGCTTTCTCTCTTATCAGTAGGGCTAGCTTTGAAAACATAGCCAAGAAAGTGAGTCTCTTCTCTTCTGACTCATATAATGATTTTTTTTTTATTCATAATGATTTGTTTGTTGTGGGTGAGATACTTGACTGTTTTTTCCCTTGTTTGGTACGAGAAGTGGATCCCGGAGCTTAGACATTACGCCCCATCCGTGCCCATTGTGCTTGTGGGCACCAAATTAGGTGCTCTCTCACTCCCCTTTCCTTTCACTCTAACAACAATTCAAAGTTATAAATACATTTTTCAAACATCTCTAAAATAGAAAAAAAATATAGGCTTTACTAACTAAATGTACTCCTTTTTATGTCTAATTTTGCAATCCCAAAAAGGAGAATAGTGAACTGCATGGGATTCCCTAATCTATGTCACTGGGGTACTTCTAAAAGCCTAACGCATATTGTTGATAAAGATGTAGGATATATACATTTTAGACCATCTAACACACACACATTTCAGAACATCTATATTATATTCTTCCTTTCTTTATGAAATTAGATTGGTTTAACATTTGATACTTCTTTACTGGTGATGAAGAACCCAATCTTTGTTGTGAAAACAGAGAAAATCATCACCCACAAACCCTGTACATCAGATAAGCCCAGTGGGATTCAACTCAAGAACATGGGGAGCAAATCCATGATTCTAGCCCAAGTGCCAACCCTGTGTGAGTTTTGCGTTTGATGTCGTACCCATATCCTTGGATTTTTAAATTTGGATGATTGTGGTACCAGATCATTTCCATGTTTGATCCCCCATCAATATCCAAATAACACAGTCCCATATACTAGGTTCCATATCTGTATTGTTGTTTATGATTAAGTTGCGATTGTGTAACCATTGAGGTTGAATGTAGCAGAAAATGTGTTTAGAGACATTACAAATGCATTTACACAGCGTGTCGCAAAGATTGAGTGTAGTTGAGTGTATTTTGCTATCAGAATTAGTGTAGGATGAAAAAAGATATCAGTGAATGAATGCATTGTTCTTGTAATTTGACAAAAAAATTATTTTGTTTGACAGATTTGAGGGAAGACAAGCAGTTCTTTATGAATTATCCTGGAGTATCTATTGTCTCAACAGAGCAGGTTTTCATTCTAATATCTCTATTTCTTTTGGATTTCTTCTTTCACGTCTGGATCTGTTGAAGATTATTTATAATGCCTGCTATTTAAATCTGAAGGCTTTCTTTGGCAGTCATAAATTGACTAAAACAATCATAATATAAAACTGAAATAGTATTCTCATACTCATACCATCAAAAGTTGCTGGGAATATCTCTATTATTTTTAGAATACCATTTTTAATTTTTTATTCTCGAACAATGGTTTAACTAGTCCACCAGAGAGATGTATAAGGATTTATAATTTTTTCACTCAATAGTACAGATACAATAAATACCTTTACATAACTCGTCTCCTCTCTTTATATTACCACATGGGGGAACATGTATTGAAAAAAGGTGTATAGATTATTCTAAGAGTGTGTTTGTACACAAATTTCAAGGGAAAGTGAAAGAAAGTGAGAGAATTTGGGTTAAAAGGAAAGTGGTGGAAAGTAAAATATTTTTCTTTTGATCAACTTTCATGGTGTTTGTTCATGTGGTGGAAAAAATTTCCATCACTTTTTCGCAAATTCTCACCTATGGGGAAGGGAAAATTTTTTCCCACCCTTTCTAATAAAGTGATGGAATTTTTTTTCTTTCCATTATTTGGCATAAACACTAGACTTTTTGATGGTCAAAGGGAATTTTTTTACTTTCTATCATTTTCTCTTACTTTCTCTTTGACACAAACATACCCTAAATGACAACCAAAGATAAAATTATAAAACTGGTTTATATTATTATATAAGCAGGTTAAAAGTGGGTTAAGTTAATAGTATTAGAATATGTTAAATTACAGGATACTTAGCCAAAATTCTTAACCGGCTGTCATAGAAGGCTTAATGCTGCCTTCAAAATGAAAAGAATCATCTCCTTTTCTCATTTTGGAGGTTCCTCTGTGTTTGATAAGCTCCCACCTTTTTAAAAAAATGAAGAGGAACCAATGTGGTTTTTTTAACATTGCATGAGTTGATGTTGGAGTATCTTGGTAGTTTAAACCAATCAACTATCAAATTTTGTGGCCCTTAAAACAGATTATAGGAAATGTTTCCATGTTGGCTATGACTAGATTCACAGGATGTATTTCCTTTGGTGTCTAAAATTTTCTTGTACTTTTTCTTATTCAATATTACATTTATATATTGTTTTCACTATATGAAGGCTGAAACTCTTAAGTATTTGTTAATCCATCCTTTCTCCTCTTATATCAGTTTTCATTATGATTTTTGACATGCTGTCACTGTGTCACAAATTCACAGTAAGAAATATTTTCTTTAGCACAGCATCACTATCATCCTGCTCAAGGCTTGCCAATAATTATCTTGAATTTTATATCATCTAAACAACATTGATATTGGGTTATAAAAACAGTGGATGTTGCAAAATTTACTCCTAAATTTCACCAAATACTCCTCAAATTGTACTGTATTTTTCATAAAGGTGCTACAACCCTGTTTGCAGTCCCATATTCCTTGATAGCCACCTGCACTCACATTAACAAGGTATATATCTTGCTAGAGTTTTTTTTTACATTCTTTATAAATGAATCCATACAATTTATTGTAGTATATATTTCATTTTTTTTTAATAATAGTATATACCTTATTAGATGAGGTATATTGATTTAAAAAAAAATCAAAATATGTGTGGATTGCATTTGGGGGCTGTAAAGAGGACCAAGTAATAATTTTCCTTTTCATCAGCAGGCCATTCCACATTTAACTTCATGCTCCTCAAGTTTATCTAACATCATAAAAGCTTGGATGGATTGAAGGTTAAATTTTTGACAAATAAAGTAATAATTGAAGTTCATTTTTATGGCTTGTATTTTCTTGAGTTATGATGAATAAACTAGATAATTGAAGTTCAACTTGTAAGTTTCTCAACAATTTTAATGTATATTGCAGGGTGAAAAATTAAAAAGTGAAGTAGGTGCTTTGGCTTATATAGAATGCAGTTCTAAGACACAGCAGGTTTGTCTGAACTGTATTTCTTTTCTCAATTATAGGCTTTGTTTATATTTGATGTAAGGAGTAATTTTTATTCTACACAGATCTTTTATTCTGAGTCATTTCTTGAAGACAAACATCTTTCCATCATTAAAAGTTGTATGGCCAAATTAAATCATATAAGGCACCCTTGGGCGATAGTGTATTGACTAGTATAATCATGGATGATATCCTAATACCATTTAGAAGTAAACATGTTTGGAATATTTCTGTTATTAGGATATTATTTTGTATCTGTAAGCAGTGGTTTAACTAGTCCATCTGAGAGAGACAGACAGAGAGAGATTAGAATTACTATAATTTTTTCACTCACTGGTATAGTTAAAATAAATACTTTTATATAATTTGTTAATAAAAAATAGGTGCATCCATCATCATTCTCCTCTCTTTTATATTGTTATACATTTGATTTAGGCTAAAGATGTACAGATTATATCAAAAGTCAGACAAAGATAAAAGTAGTTTTATATAACAAGATTAAGTTAATAAGTTTTCAAACATAAAACTTAATGAAGTTTATGAGTTTGGCATACTTAGCCAAATTTTTTAACCCATTGGCGAAGGCCGAAGGGAGTACAATTGTACAAGGCTCAATTTGGTAATGGGTTGAGTGTCAGGATAAAGAAATAAAAAAAAATGGAGGATAATGGATTATAGAATAACTTATCATGTTTGTTATAATAAAAATCAGAATAAATACAGGATAATTGTACTGATTTTGAATCGAAAGTGAGAATTTTTTTTTTGTTCTGCGTAAAGGTAGTAGTAGAATAACATTTAATCAATTTTATCTTGATTTTGACAAATGTAAATAAGTACACAATTGACTGGGACAACTTACCATTATGTTCTTATTCCCCTGCCTAACTAGGACCAGAGATTTAAGATCCACTAGTACCAATTTTAAGTTTGAATGTTGGTGATTGCAAATTGCATATCAACTTGTTGGGTAGTCATTGATGTGAAATTATTATGGTATGCAGAATGTGAAGGCTGTTTTTGATGCTGCTGTAAAAGTGGTTATTCAACCATTGAAACCTACTAAACGGAAGAAAAGAAGTAATAATTGCCACATCCTTTAGTGTGAAGTCCTTGATGAGCTCTCCAATGTCCACCTATAGAAGATCTGTTGTATTTTTGTGATATTGGTCATGGTTTGATTTCTCACTTGTGGTGAAACATATTGCATGTACTTAACACCTTTCATGTAGTTTTAAACACAATTGAAAGAGCACATGAATTATGAATTTGAGTTGGGTTGGATTCAATTCATGTGCAGTTTTATTTCATTACATGAATATATGTATATATATACTTTTTAAATGAAAGCGGATACCAAGTTTATTTGATTATATTGTACAATTCTTTTTATTGAAAACACATATTTAATACAAACATATATAATATAAATTTAAAATGTGTCATATTTTAAATATTTTTTGAATTGCATACATTGATATTAAGATTCGGATCAGATATGAATATTTTAAATTTTCTAATTGGATACATTGATATATGTATCGATACAGATTCAAATAAGATATTGATATTTGGGCAAATAAGATATTGATATTTGGGAAAATATGATGGATTTTGAATTCTACCAATCCGGTGGATTCTTAAAATCACGTAGATTCATTTTCCAAGGGTAATTATACCCTTATATTAATAACATAAATAAATAATATAACTCATATCTTTAATTAAAATGAAACAATCACATTCTCTCTCTTTTTTTCTCTCATTGCAACTTATTCGGAGTTTTACTGTCATTTGTGTTTGTAATTACATATGTGATCATTTTATATAATTTTATTATTTTGTAATTATAATAGGATATATATTTCTATAAAAAAAAAAATATATAATCTAATAAATTATATAAATTCATTTATAGAATATGTAAAAAAATTTATAAACGATTTATACAGTGAGTGCAAAAGAAAAATAACTCAGTATATGGGGCTGAAAAATGTGCCAATTGTAACAACACACCCTTCCATTACTTGTTAAGAAAATTTAAATTGTTGCACCAACTATATGCAACTATATGCAAAACACTATTCTTTTTAAATGATATATATATATATATATATATATATATATATATATATATATATATATATATATATATATGCCGACGATTAGGTGCGGTGTGCGGTCGGTGCGGTATGCGATGTGGACCGTCCGATCGCGGGTCCATCGCATCCAACGGTCGACGTGAATCGCACCCGACCGTCCGATGCGATGGACCCGTGATCGACGGTCCGTGATCGCGCACCGCACCGACCGCACACCGCACGTAATCGTAACTCATATATATATATATATATAATACAATCTAATAGAATTCTCAGTGACCAGTGACCAACACACATAGGATCTCATCCCCAAAAAACTACATGAAATACTTCCCACCATGTGATCATCTCTTGTTGGCTGCTTAAACTTAGAAGCTTGCCTCTATGAATGTGATATTTCTTGAAATGTTGAAACTAATTCTATATTTCGTGTCAGTGGCCCAAGGTGGTTTTATATTAAAATAAACAATTTTATTTTTCTCTTGATTACTTCAAGTCATCAAGAGTTAAACAAACCTTTTATTTTGGGGTGTACAAGAGTCAAACAAACTTTGCATCAATGCTTCTCCATAGATTTCTAAAAACAAACATTGGTTTTGATGTACGTTTAATTTGACCAATGCGTCTAGGTTAGTACTACAGAAAATATAAATCCGTGGATGAGATTAATATATTGGGTAATTAGCACTTTTAACCCCAGAAAAATGAATATTTGCAAAAATAGCCCCACCCTCTGAATATTAGCAAAAACTAGCCCCGGAGAGATAATATACTGGAGACGGATTGTATATAATCCGTCTCCCGTGTTCTTAATTTTCAAAAATTATCGAGGGGGGAGGCTAAATTTGCCCTGGAGACGGCACGTATATGTGCCGTCCCCAGGGGACGGCACATATACGTGCCGTCTCCTGGAGACGGCACATATATATGCCGTCCCCTGGAGACGGCATATATATATGCCGTCTCCAGGGCACGGCCTATATACGTGCCGTCCCCGCAGGAAATCTCATTTGGCCGACCAAAAATCATTTTTTCACCCCAAAAAATCTTTTTTTCATCCACCCACTCGCTTCCAAGTCCGAAAAATCCGATTTTCAACAACTTAAACAACAAATCTAAAGGTAAACATCAAAACCCTAAATGTTCTTGAATATTTTTTTTATTTATCCATTGTTTTTATTTTATTGATAAATTTTGTATTTGTAATCAAAACCCTAAATGTGGTTTGGTGAATTTATTTATGATTGACATGTATAATGTTTGATTTATGAAATTTTTACTTTTTTTATTTAATTTTCTGATTTAATTTTTGGTATTGACATGTGTAATGCCTGAATTTTTTTTAATGAAAATCCTAAAATCCGATTTTTTTTTAATCTTATCAATCATTTGAAAATTTTGATTGTCATATAAAAACTTTTTAAAAAATTCAAAAGCCTTAGGAAAAAATTTGATAGCCTCTTAGAAAACATTTAAAAAAATTGGGAGGCCTTTTAGAAAATATATTTTGTATGTGTTGGATGAATAGTATAGTGTTTAATATGTAGGGGTTTGATGAATTTTTTTTTTCAATTTAGAAATATATTTACTAAGTTGAATAGTTTATGGTTTAGATGGTAAAGAAATCTGATGTCCCGTTGATGTACTCTTTTAACGGGAGGATTGTTCAACGTGAAGATACTTCATTTTATGAAGGTGGTACCAGAAAAACCACCATCATAAATAAAAGGATCTCTTATGTCGATTTACTCCAAATGATGTACCATTTGACGGAGACCGATCCAAGTCGTTACAAATTATCCATGAGTGCTGTGCATCCCACTCACGATGGAAAGAGTTTAGATTCCCCTCTCGAAGATGATATGGGTGTGAAAGTGATGATAATGTTGTACCCAAAGCACGTGCATGTCATTCAAATATGGTTAGAGAAGGAAGAGATCATCGAAAGAGGTCGCGGTGCGATGAATTATGATCCAGAAGATTCATACCCCTCAATTGTTCGCGATCCATATCAACCTTCAGGGTCGTCGTTCGTTCCGTGTACCCAAGAAGATGTGATTGATGCAACACCGACCAATGCCCATTGGAGTGTCAATATACCACATGTGTAAGTATTGTGTTTTTGTCTTATGCTTTGGGTGGGGGTATTCATATGTGTAAGAGGATGCGTTTGTATTTATAGGTCCCCATTTCATGACATGGGTTGGAACGATATGGAGGAGGGAATTCAAGTACACAATGAAGAAGATGATGATCAAGAAGGCTATAGAGAAGAAGAAGATCCTGATTTTACTAATACCGAAGAAGGAGAAGATACCGAAGAAGGAGAATACTGGGTTGAAGGACCTGATACAGAGGATGACCATAATGTGGAGACAGTTGTTATCCATGAAAATTATGTTCCTCAAATGTATCCACCACATGAGCTTATGGAGCAAGCGATGGCAGAAAATGTCCATCCACAGATTTATGAAATCGGATCTTCTTCTTCGAGTAATGAACTTGAGGTTGGTCAGCTTTTCGCGAATAAGAAGGCACTCATTAATGCTGTCCGAACTTGGAGCATAAAGAAGTGTGTACAGTGTCAAGTGGTGAAATCAAATGCAGAAAAATACGTCGTTAAGTGCATAAATGACGAATGTAATTGGAGATTATATGCAAGGAGGGTCAGTGGTTCAGAAATTTTTAAGATTTCAACTATGAGAGTTCCCCATACATGCTTGGATCCTCTACTCAGTTCAAACCACAGACAATTTACCTCTGATTATATCTCACAGCTGATTATGCCAACGATTCGTCATAATTTGAGAATCAGTCCTACTGAGATAATGGACAGGATACGTGCTGATCATCACTATACTATTTCATATTCAAAGGCTCACCGAGCCAAATGGAAGGCGATGGAGAGGATATTTGGAAATTGGGAGGAGTCATATGCTGAGTTGCCTCTATATGTTGATGCACTGAGGAGGTCTAATCCAGGTACATGCGTGTTCTTTGAAGGCCCTGTCTTACAAGAGAATAACATGGGCAGACCGATCCGACAGTTTGAACGTGTTTTTTGGGCATTCGGACCAGCCTTAGAGGCTTTCAAACATTGCCGTCCATTGGTTTGCATCGATGGAACACATCTATATGGAAAATATAAAGGAAATCTCCTCATAGCCACCGCTTGCGATGCAGAAAATGGTTTACTTCCGATAGCCTTTGCTATAGTTGAATCTGAGAACAGAAGCAGTTGGTCCTTCTTTCTTTGGAACTTGTTTTTTTCTGTTGGTTGTATAAACAATGTATGTGTCATATCTGATCGGCATCTGGGCATCATAGCAGGCATGAAAGATATTGAAAATGCAAGCAATGTGACATGGCACCATCGTTTCTGTATGAGACACATGATAGACAACTTCAAAAAATATGTTAAATCAAAGGAGTTGAGTGATCAGGTGTGGAGGGCTGCCACCTTGAAATGTCCAAATCAATTTGCTGATGAAATGCGAAAGATTCTTAGTGCCTCCCCGCAAGCTCGCACATGGCTTGATGAAGTCCCTCCCCAAACATGGGCCCTTTGTTATGACGATGGTCGTCGTCATGGCACGATGACCACCAATAGAGCAGAAAGCATGAACAGTGTATTGAAAGGTGTCAGAGGATTGCCAGTCACTGCCATATTACAACAGACATTCATACGGGTGTCAGATTATTTTTATACGAGGCGTGAGTCGGCCGAGGGCATGTCGGGTGAACATGTGCCATCTATGCACCAGCGTTTGGAGAGGACTGCACATGATGCGAGGGCGATGCTGGTAAGAAGGCTTGATAGGTCAGAATTCCAGGTCCAAGACAAGAATGCGGTTATGTATACTGTTTTCTTGTATTCTGACCATGCAGAATGTCAATGTTTGGTTCCGAAGTTGTTTCATTATCCTTGTGTACATGTCATAGCGGCTTGCGGGTATGCTCGTATCAGTCCTGGGAGATATGTGTCATATTGGTTTTCCTCAGAGTCATATAGACACACCTATGAACCCCGATTCCACTCTGTTGATGATAAAAGTCGGTGGCCGATTCCTACGGAAAACGATCCTATCTTCATCCCACCGAATGTTAGGAGACAAGCGGGGCGACCCGTGTCAACTCGCCGACGTATGCATATGGACTCTAGGGATCCTAGCCTAAGATATACATGTTCAATATGTCACCAGAAAGGCCATAGAAAAAATAAATGTCCAACGAGAAACACAAATGCTGGTAAATATGTTTAATATGATTCTAATATGCTGATGAATGTTCAATTATTTGAGTGTACATCTAATTTGTGTTCAAATTACAGGTGATGGACATACGTGAGTGGCATGGACCCATGGTTGATGATTTGCTGTATTTTCAGGGATCCCATAGGTGTCGTCATGGATTTCAGGGCAAGGTATGAAAGTTGATTTTTTTTCCCTTGTGTTATTATTCATCATTTAATTAATTTATTTATTAAAAAAATAAACTACTCATGCAGACCGATACCTCGAAGTTCACGATCCACATGGTGGCATTGCGTCACTGGGAGATGGATCCACGCATCGAGCCATGGGTGAGGGCATCGGGGTTGTATTATTTGACACAGATGGGATATACCAGATCAGATCATCGACTACTGCAAGCACTGACGGAGAGATGGAGACCAGAAACCAACACATTTCATCTGCGACATGGCGAGATGACTATCACACTTCAGGATGTTGCTGTTTTGACTGGACTTCCCATTGATGGCAAGCCCGTGACCGGTATCACTGATTGCGACGATTGGGCGGGCGTGTGTGAGGAATTGTTAGGTGTTGCCCCTCCTGAAGATAAGATAAAGGGTGGAAGAATCTATCTCTCCTGGCTTAAAGAAACATTTAGCGTCGTGCCAGACATTGATTTGGATGACGATATCATCCAGCAGTATGCACGTGCATATATCTTATTTGTGCTTGGATCGACCATCTTCGCTGATGGCACAGGAAATAAGATACATGCGTGCTACCTTTATTTGCTCGGAGATCTTGAGGATGCCGGCCGATATTCCTGGGGTGCAGCTGCCTTGGCCCACTTGTATAGAGCGTTGTACAGGGGTAGTGTGCTTGGAGAGAAGACATCAGCAGGATCTCATGGTTTTTATTCTCTACTACAGGTTAGATGGAAAACCATTTTCATTCCTTCAATACATTTCTGGATTTTTTTAATCTATGTCAGCAAATGATATTTTTCCAACACAGCTATGGTCGTGGGAGAGATTACACGTGGGACGGCCGGACTTACATGATCCTGATTTTACTCTTGGAGATCGACCATTGGGAGCAAGGTAAGAAGGCTTATTTTCTAAAGATGTTCGTTTGTCAATTCATTTGGCAATAACATTTGCTTGAATTTGTAATTTCAGGTGGAAGGTGACTCAGAGGTTTGACGAAAATGCACGTGTTCTGATATACTATCGGGCACAACTGGACTATCAGCTTCCTACACAGGTGAGTATACAATTAATATTATATTTCACACATCATATATTATATGTTGATTGTGATACTGATTATAATTTTGATTTTTGGTAGGTTATATGGCAGCCTTATGCTGGAACATATGAGACACTACCACCTGCATGTATGGATCATATGGAGTTGTGGACGGCTAGGGTCCCGCTCATATGCTATGATATCGTGGAGATGCACGTGCCAGATAGAGTCGCACGTCAATTTGGATGGCATCAGGACATTCCGGAAGATGTGGAGGCCATCGACCGGGTAAACAGGAGAGGTAGACAGGATGTCAATTGGATGGTTTTTCACAAGACCTATATCGAGCGTTGGGACCAACGCTTGGATCACATCCACCAGTTCTCTGCCACCCGGAGTTCGAGGACATACATGGAGTGGTACTGGGAGAGAACAGTCAGACACATCACACCTCCACCACCCCCACAGTACCATCCAGGCTATGTCGCACCACACTCAGTAAGAATTTTAAATATGTGTTACATTTTTAGAAAGTGATAAATTTATTTATAACAACCTTCAATATATTGAACCTTTTATTAACAGGGGGGAGTTACACAAAACATCAGTGAGGTACTTGCAAGGGGGTTGGTGTTATACCCCAACTGCGATGACTCGGGTCGTATCATTGCTGTGGCACGTGACTATGCGGAGGCGATGATGGGAGACAGGGGACTTACTTCGAGTACCTCCAGTGCCACTCCACATGCTGATGATTTGGAGGATCTGGTAGGTGATAGTTTCGCTCACACTGAATTCACAATTGAGGACTTCTTCAGTGATGTACGACTCGAGGCAGAAATGGATGAGCAGCCACAACAATCGGCCCAGGTTTCAGATCAAGCTCCACAGATGCCACTCCAGACATATGTTCGAGGACCACGCAGGGTTTGGGGTACTTCTGCTACTGTCAGTCAGGGATCGGGCGAACAATTAACTACTCCGCCACAATCAGGTGTGCCATCGACAGCAACTGACGTACCCTCTTCATCAGCACCTCCAGCTCCGAGAAAAACAAAAAAGAAAGGATTTATGAGAATATTTGGATGATTGTATTTATGAGACAGACTTTTGTGACGATATTTATGCATTTCATTTGTGTTTAGAAACATGGAATGTCTGTTTGTAATGGAACTTATGTTTTAGTTATTCACAGTTATTTTATTATATAAGCAGGATGTTACAGGTGAAATCCTACACAGCAATTGAACTTTGGCTGTGCAAACGCCAATATGGGCAACAGTAATGTGGCCTGATTTGCCCTGGAGACGGCACGTATATGTGCCGTCCCCTGGAGACGGCACATATATGTGCCGTCTCCAGGAGACGGCAGATATACGTGCCGTCTCCAGGGCAAATTTAGCCTCCCCCCCTCGATAATTTTTGAAAATTAAGAACACGGGAGACGGATTATATACAATCCGTCTTCAGTATATTATCTCTCCGGGGCTAGTTTTTGCTAATATTCAGAGGGTGGGGCTATTTTTGCAAATATTCATTTTTCTGGGGTTAAAAGTGCTAATTACCCTAATATATTTCTAATTAAATATTTAATTATTTTGATATGGAATCAATAGGAGATCAATCAATCATGAACTGATTATTTATATACAAAAATTTTGCAAAATGTTGAGCGCTTCATAAACATATGATTTCAAGAAGCTCAGTAAGTTTTTTTTTTTTTTTTTCAAAAATCATTTTTGGGAATATTTTGACATACAAAAATAAATAAAAAAATCAATGGTAGAAGTTTTTTTCCCCTCATAAGCTGAATCACTAGAAAAGCAATTCCTGCAAATGAAAAAACAGCCAACATTCAGTTCTAAACATACCTTCAGTTATGAAGCCAATGCATTATTTTTTTTGTTTTTTGTTTTTTTATTAAATATTCTTCCATCAGTCAAAAAAGGAGTATCTCTATCAACCTGCTAGAGGTGGTTTAGTATTGAAAATTTGAAACAGAACTTACCTGCCCATGAATTCACAAATTTCAATTTTTTTTTACCTATAGAAAAATATTCTAGCTTGTCTAATTGAAACTTTCCTTCAAATAAGCCAGATTTGGATTGAATTCAGTCTCTCTTGAAATTGTCCAAACTTCCCTTCACTCCTCCCCCCCCCCCCCCCCCCCCCCCCCCCCCCAAAAAAAAAAAAAAAAAAAAATTGATAAAACTGAATTTTTTTTTGTTTCTACACTTTCACTGGTACACATTTTAAACTAACTCACATGACTTCCGTTGTCCATCACATGAATCATGTTTAGCAAAGCTGTTCCCATAACAACCTTCCCACCCATGTGACACCACCCATACCTACCAAATATAGTTCACTCTCTTTAATAGTTTTTTTCTTTCTACCCTTCTAATTTGAACAAGAAGTAAAGTAATCACTAGTCACTGCATTCATAAATGAGCAACAAATGCACATACACAGCAGACTTCATTCATAGTAGCCTTTGTTTAATGGCCTAAACAAATCACACTCTCAAACAAACTTGGTAGTGGAAATGCCTACCAAACCAGCCATTGCAATGCTAGCTTTTCTTTCCCTCCTTTTCTTCTCAGCTCCAACGGTCTGGAGACCGCTCACACCTCTTCCATTCGAAAGCTTCAACACGGTAAGTACACGAAGACCTGAAAGGTTAAGAGGATTGAATAAAGTTCTTCATAACATGACTAAAATGGGTTTATGAATCTGATTATTATTTAAGAATCTGGTTGTCCCAGGCTAGTCAGGTACCCAAAGACGAGCTTGACCGTGTGCTGCAACAAGCTTCGAGAGGGTACAACAAGACTCTGATCATCACGGTGTTGAATAAGGCCTACACTGAGAAGAATGGCATGCTTGACCTCTTCCTCCGCAGTTTCCGGTTGGGGAAGGGCACGAAACCTTTGCTGGACCGCCTCCTACTCACTGCAGTCGACCAGACAGCGTATGAGCGATGCAAACTCTTAGGACTTCACTGCTACAAGTTCATGACAGATGGTATGGATTTCTCGGGCGAGGAGTTCTACATGACCGGAAACTTTGTCACGATGATGTGGAGGAGGACTCAGTTCCTCGGTGAGGTCCTCCAACGCGGTTACAGCTTCATCTTCACTGTAAGTCACAGAGTTTAGTGATAGTAACTATGATATTCTTGGAATACATTTACAAGTTAGAATAAACCACCAAGACTGAATTGCAATTTGAAATATATATACATATAGTATTTGAACACGTATATTTTATATTGCAAGGTAGCATCAGAATATAACTATCATTCGACATAAAAACTGAGCTATCTACCTCACATTAAGGTTGCAAGATCAAGTTTTTAGCGGTTGGTCAAACCTGAACCTCAACTCAAGTAAACTTGAACCCAATTTGGCTTGGGTTTCATATTAAGGGGTCAGGTTACTGGAGCCCAACCTGAACCCAATGGCGGGAGTGATACATATAAACGTACAAATTAAAATCTGAACTGTTTAATCTGTGATATAAAATCTGAATCATCCGATTTGTTTTTACTCTAAAATCTATCAATAATTTCATAATTTTATTTTTTTTAAAATTCTATAATGACAGTTTTTCCATATCGTTTTTCATGATTTGAATCATGTCTCAAGTTGTCCTTCAAATGGTGAAGAAGGCAACTAAAACTAACCTATTCAAGGTTTTCATTGCTTGCAGGATACGGATGTGATGTGGCTGAGGAACCCGTTCTTGAAACTGAATCAAAGCAGTGAAATTGACATTCAGTTCACCTGTGATGGGTTCAATGGACGGCCAGAAGACGAGTCCAACCCACTCAACACTGGGTTCTTCTTCGTCAGGTCAAACAACAAATCCATAGCTCTCTTTGACAAGTGGTATGATGCAAGGAATAACTCAGGAGGCATGAAAGAACAAGATGTGCTTCTGCAGATGATTAAGAATGGCACTCTGAGAGAGAGGGGTATTAGAACGAGATACCTGGACACCCGGTACTTTGGAGGGTTCTGCCATGACTACAGAGACTTCAGCAGGGTGACAACGATGCATGCGAACTGTTGTCGTACAGTGAGGGCGAAGCTCATCGATTTGTCGCTTGTACTTGAAGATTGGAAGACCTACAGGAATGGATCAGTAGTCCCGCATAATCCACATAAAACGTGTCTCATCGACTCGTGGGATGAGCTCAAAGGACATTAGATCAGTCCTCTCTTTCTACTGCTCACATTATATACATTCATATAACATAGCTATAGGAGTATATAAAAACACTGCCAATCCATTGATAACGGTCAAACTATCAAAGGTTTCTGACCTAGTGAACTGTGATCATCTTTTGGGTAGTATAGCATGTTCTATTTGCATATCTATATTAGATCTCAATGAAATTCTAATAGGAATCCTTCTTTACTACCTGCCTGCAACCTAGTGTTCCTTATTATTTTCGGAAAATTAACTCCTGAAAGCTGTGTGCCACTGGAATTGACATTTGAAAACAATATAATGCCAATCAAATGCACCTGTGAGTAAGTCTGAAGTTCACCCTGTTTTGTCATCCTGAAAGTGATCATTTGCATCATCATAATGGAAGATAGGATTAATATTTCAGAACAACATATATGAAAGATTGAGATCATAGGACGATTTTTGGAAAATTATCTCCTGAAAGCTGTGTGCCACTGGAAATTGACATTTTAAAACAATTTAATGCCAATCAAACTTACTGCACCTGTGAATTTACCCTGTTATGTCATCCTGAAAGTGATCATTTACATTCATCATAATGGAGGATTTGGAATAATATTTCAGAACAACATATATGAAAGAGAGAGATCACAGAACACATTATAATAAGTCAGAACTCTGAACTTCCATGCAACTTCAGAAGATTCTTCTTTATGTGTTACTCTGCATCTTTCTTCCTACTCTAAAATATCCTTTGCAGCAATCACAAATAGCATCAGATGTTCCTCAACGATTACACAGGAGGCAGAAATACATTGGAAAATAAGTCAGTATGTATGAGACTCTGAATCCTATTACCCATGTAATCAGTGAAGAATGTTGAAAATATTAGGAAACTTAGGAAGTTTAAGTCCAACTATATTATTCCCATGACACAACCATAATGATGATTTTGTCATGTTAGTAATATGTAATAGTTAAAATATCATATACCAACCCTCATTGGTCTTCCATTTGGATTGAGATTCACATGCTTTTTAAATTCATTGATACATGTAAATTTTATATTCTTAAAGGTGAAGGAAGTTCTGATATGAATTTCAGAGGTAAAAAGGCAATAAATTCACCTTTCCATTCACTGCCAACACTGGGAAATTGCAGTCTCCCAGTAGTGAAGACAAATGTCAGGAAACTAATTTCCAACTGTCAACATTTCAAAAAAAAATTTTAAAAAAAAGTTGGTACAGGAATGTGGATATACGTTCATAAAGTTCAACAATTCCTCGTCATGGAATGGTCATGAGTCTTCACCATGTGGTGGATTGGGCATGATGAGGAAGTTGGCATTTAGCCCATTTTCAGAACTACACAGAAAGGCGCTCAATATATAGTCTACCTTGTATACACAACATTTTTCAAAGTAGACAAGGAGATCTTGCATAAGAACAAATAACCAGCTTTGATGGTATCTAATATAAGAAGATGAGCAAGGAGCCAAGTGCATCTCTTTTGTTCATGACCAACATAAGTTACTCACATGGCACATCCTCAAACATGTGCAATAAGCCAATAACATGCATAATAAAGTGATGAAACAATCCACTCCGGTTGGAGCGTCAAACTTCAGCAAGGTCCAACAGGGATTTTGCATAAGAGCATCACATATTTATAAATAACCATAAAGAAAATGCATCACATATCTTCAAAGAAACATAAAATCAGATAAATTAATGGCATCGATGTAAAGAAATTACGAACATGGGTAATTTTTTTTTTTTTAGCAAGATTAAATCTATAACTTGTGAATTAATGAACGTTTTGAATAATATCTAAGAATTCTATAGAATTGTAATCACTTTTTTCAAGAAAATGACTTCAATTTTCGTGAATTCATATATTCAATTTTTCCAAGTGACATTTCATTTATAATATCTATGCATCTGTTCAAAGTCGGAGAAACACTGACCAACAAATGCGGGGCATGAATTTTTTTAATTGCACTTGGATTAGAGTTCTACTTGACTATTTCGAGTGCATGAACTATAAGTTCTCCCAGCAACCTGAGGATGGAGTTTATGAAATGTATAAACAAGTGATAAAAGTTAAATGATAGTTAATGGGGTGGAAATACAGCAAGAATATTACTGGTAAGCGTGTTTTCAGTGACAATCTACTAAAGACCAGATGTATAACAAACTAGAATAAATAATGAAACATTTGTCAAAATTAACTTACAATTGGCCTGGATATTCTTGGGCCGTGAAGCCCTTTGATGGGTAACTTACAATTAATCTGCAAAAGCTATACTTGTCCTGTGATCTCTAATCTATACCAACATACTTCCGGAAAGATGTGACATGTTCAAGCCTCTTACTTTGAGCATCCGTTCTAGCCTTTTCAGTTTTTAGATTACGGTACAGGTTTTTATATAACTTCAAAAACTCTCGTTTATACTTCAACTTATCAGCAAACATACCGTGTTTTGACATATAACTGATGATTTCCAGCACTCTTGCAAAGTACCCGCCCTTTATAAAATTCAATAACACAAACTCAAGCAAGTCCCTTTCTGCAGGTAACCCCCCACTTTCCATTCTCCTACGGATGTCTCCCCACAGAAATGTGATCTCACTATACATCTTCAATGAAGCATACCCATATACAAGGTGACTGAATGTTTGCGCTGTGGGCTGAAGATTCATCTCTGTCATCCTTCGGAATGACTGCAAGGCATCTTCCATCATTTTAGCCCTCCAGAAAAAGAAAATTGATGAATTAATTTCATAAACCATCGGTGACAGAGGTTCTTCTTCTCTGGATACTCTGAGCAGAACACTGCCCAACATAGATTTTTTAACCGGAATAGCACCATCACATGTTTCTATGACCTCCTCATCAGGCAAATTTGCAAGCAGACCAATCTTCTTCATCTGCTTTAGTAGGACCTTGGCTTCCCCAAACTGCTTTCTTTTGCAATATGCACACAAAAGAGACATATACGACGCCTCCGCAACTGGAACTGAAGCCAATTTCAAGTCATCTAGAATATCATGGGCAGTTTCCAACCAACCCAGTTGAATGCAAGCACCAACAACATCAAAGCTCAAGCTGGATTCATCTGAAACACCCAACTCCCTCTGAAATCGTACTAAAAGACTTGAGAGTGCACCTACATTGCCACCTCTCTTGCATGCATTGATAAGCTTGGCGAGGGCAGTGTCTGTAGGAACAAGTGTTCCATCTATGAAACTGACGAGAGGGGAACAGGATTCTGAGTCAAGTACTAAGTCATTCCGAAGAAGCTCAGGCTTGACCATAATTGCTACATTTGTTCCTAAATTGCTCGAACCCATGGACAAGAAGTTAGTTTTTTGTAAATCTTGATCTTCTGTAACAAACCCATCATCTCTATGGAGTGCACGTACATAAAGATCTAGCATCGTCTGAGCAGCAGAGGCAACATCATCAAACTTGAAGTGCAAACTTAACAGGCAGTCATAGTACCGCCAATAATGACAATTCAATGCGGCGGGCACTCTATCAACAATCTCTCTCATTTTCATCAGCTCATCTCTGTGCCCAATCATCTGATAAACTTCGGCAATGACAACAATAGAACCAGCATCAGCTACAATACCCATCTGTGGCATCAAGTCTAATATCTGCTGGGCCTTTATGAATGACTCATATTGCACACAAGAATTCAATACCAAGTTGAAAACGGTAGTGCTAGGGACTTTAATCTTCCATTTCGTAGAGATTCTCTCTTTCCACTCACACTGTAAGAGGTGCTCGCAGATTTCGATCAAGATATCAGATGCAAGGCACGACCCAATATGTGTCTTAACCATGTGAAGGAATACCGAGCTCAACACATCCACGGACGGTAAATTCTCTTTATCAAGCATTACCCTCAATAGTGTAGCCGAAGGCACAGGCATTTGAGTTCTTGCAAGATTGAGAGCTAATCTGCTTAAAAAATCGGGGCGAAGAAAATCAGGTCTCTTTTCAAGAACAGTTAGCACGACATCATATGCTTTCTGAAGCCAAAGTGAGTCAGACGAGTATGACAACAAGACAATGAATTGAGTTAGTAAGGTTAGCTTAGGAAAGCCATATAAAGATATGAATTTCTCGAATGCCTCCCATGCTTCGTCTAACTGACCCTCCTTTATCGACATCTCAAGCTTGCTTCGTAAATCTAACTTCTTCGACCACCCCGGATCATTTTGTGTCTTAACATCAGTCGAACAATGCCGAAGACAAGGGGACTGAATTGGGATAAGCCTGATTTCAGGTCTAGCATGATCGACAAAACCATGAACATGTAAGTTCAAGTACTTGACGAGAACATTGGAAGACAATTCTCTAGGATGGGTTCGGAAGATCGATCTTAAGCTTCGATTAATGACTAGGAAGCCCCTCATCAAGATCAACAAATTACTATATGACGGCATGAATAGTATCAAATGCGGTCTTGAAGTGGAAAATAAACAAACAGTTCATATGGGTAATCAAAATTCACATTTCCTGCAATGATGAAAAGGTGATTTTTAGCTTTCATATTCAACTATAAGAACTAAACATACAACTAATGACTTACAAAACGTGAAAAACAAAATTAAACTAAACCAATGAAAGACAAGAACTTGAATTACAAACTCTACAATTCTTCAAATACCCAGATGAAAATTTCAATGAAGAATGCTTCGGAGGCCTAAGCAAAAACAACAGGCATACTAAAACAACCCAAAAATTCAATTTTTTTAAGGGTAAAAATGGGTCTGAATTCGCCCAACCTTTTCACCCAAACTGTGCATTTGTGTTTCAGATAGATTTCAGAGGTCTCCCTTTCTGTGCTTGTGTTTTCGACCCGATCCGACCCATGGAGTCCGACCCGATCAGAAGCCAGAGAATTGAATCGTGACCGTTGAAACCTCTCTAATGGTAATGCCTCTTCTTGTGATTCTTCTGAGCTTCTACTGCTACTACTCTCTCTCTCATCGCCCGGTGATCTCAGCCGCTCGTCCTGAACGCTCTTCTTTATATCACATCTATTGATATGACTCTTTGGGACCTTTTTTAGGTCAAATTTTTCAGTGTTGGAAGCTTCAAATTCATTAACAGATCTGTAGGATGTTGAAAGGAAAATGTTATACTCAGTCCGTTTTACAATAAAAATTGTGCACATGTTTTTTTTATTTTTAAATTCATAAGTATTTTTATAAAAGTTGAAGTATATAGTCGAATTAACAATATCATTTATGAAAAATGTAAAAAAAATTCAACAAGTTATTTACTTTGATACAGTGAATAGATGTGAATAGATGGGGCTCACGAGGTATATAAGATTGTATTTTGAACTATAAAAGTCTGAGTTTAACAGAGCTTATGTTGTAATGTGCACCCCCTCTTTATGTTTTCTTTCAAAACTACTAATTTTTGTTGATGGAACTATTTGCTCTAGATGGAACTTTATCATGTGATGGCTGGTGTTCTTGTGTATTTAGGATCTTTTTTTTATTGGTTTTTATTTTTTTGCTTGGTCAAATTTTTCACTATAGACGCAAGACTCGAACCCAAATCCTCTTTATATAGAGGGGGTACCTCTATCATCCCACTAAGAGGTGGTTCGGTGTATTTAGGATCTTGTAACAGTTGTTTTTATGTTCTTTAAAAAAAATTTGTTCCGATTTTAGTTCTTCAACTTCTTTGTTTATGTTACGTCTATGGACAGTCCCCTCCTCGAATGTTCGTTTTTCTTCTTTGTGCTTCCTGTTATATGTTTGTCTTCTTCCGAGTTGAATTTTTTGTTTTTCATGTTTTTCTTCTTCAATGAACATGACATGCTTCATGTTCATTGGATCCTTGTATATATATATAATTGTTCGTTTTTCTTCTGTGTGCTTCCTGTTATATGTTTTTCTCCCAAGTTGAATTATTTGTTTTTCATTTTTTTTCTTCTTCAATGAACATGGCACGCTTCATGTTCATTGGATTCTTTTTTTTTTACAAGTGGTGGGATTTGAACCTAGGCGGTCAGGAGCTCGTGGTTACAAATTTTGTTCATTGAATTCTTGGATGTTCCATTCTTAATCCGCCCCCCCCCCCCCACCCCTGTGTATTATCAATTCTGTATGTCAATGTTGTATAGTTAGAATATAAAGGAATATGATGGTTTTTCAATCTTACTTGTGTATTATCAGTTTTGCATGGTGGTTGACATAATGGATGCATTGTTTGTTCTGTTTGGCCATTATTTTGCTATACTTACATGATGTTCTGATGGATGTGTGTAGGAGTTGAGATTTACTTGAGATATTTGTTTTTGCTAAGTTCTTGTATTGTTTTGGTTTCTGGATTTGGTGGGAACATAATTTAGTCTAAAT
The DNA here is from genome assembly GCA_030737845.1 of Acorus calamus. Lineage (NCBI taxonomy): Eukaryota > Viridiplantae > Streptophyta > Magnoliopsida > Acorales > Acoraceae > Acorus > Acorus calamus. The sequence continues at coordinate 11,792,295 of CM060867.1, read as the reverse complement.
AATCATTCATCTAACATGAATAATGCATGGCCATTGTTACTTTGTTATCCTCTATAGTCTGTTAAAGAGTAATGGGTTATATAAACACAGGCCACCTGATCCAATCAATAGAGAAGTTTATGGGGATCATGATGAAGAATAATTACATCGATTAACATCTCACAACTCTTAAGTCTTGAATCAATGTAAAAAAGGTACCACTAATCACTAATACAATAAAAATCTATTTCATCAATCAAGTCTAATGGCTTTTATTAACATGCCTTGTGATTTGTTTGAAATTTGGTTATTGTTGTTGGGGTTGAAATTGCCTTAGGCCGATCTGGTTGCCTCAAGTGTAGATTATATATATATATATATATATATATATATATATATATATATATATATCGTCAAAGGATAAAAGTCTTTTATTTGTTGAAAGCTGCACATTTATGACCATTTTTCTTAATAATTCACATGCCAAAATATCATATACTGGCACACTATTTTTTGTAAACTGTTTGGATGATCTCACAACCGTAGCTTGAATTTTATGAAAACCGTTTGTAAGGCTAAAATCCCTTTAATTATCATTTTTAAATTTTACTATGGGTTGGATGCTTTATCTAATATTGATAAAATATGTGGTGCAGTTTTATATGGCGACCATGAGGAACCTGAAAATTAAGACAGGAACATGCAAAAGAATCCTGAAAGAGCTTCATTCTTATGAGAAGGAAGTTGAGAAAGAAGCTAAGAAAACGACTGACATGAAAGAGAGGGGAGCTGATCCTTATGATCTAAAGCAACAGGTATCTTCCAAAACATGCTTAGATTGGGTCATTGTGTTTTGGGTACTGTGGTCTATGTATAGATATCTTCCAAAATATGCTTAGATTGGGCAGCTTTTCATCCATCACAGGGTATCATGGGTACTGTGTGGTCTATGTATAGGTATTTTGCCACCAATTCTTTTTTATATTAATCTATTGGATTAAATCAATTGACATCCTTACAAACCTTCATATATCAGATTTGATCCCTCCGAATTTTAGTAATCATCTAATAAAGAAAACATCCAAACTTCCTTTGGTCAAATTTCCATCTATATTGACTGAATGTTAGTGAAAAATGTCTCTAATATGCGATTAAATGGGGGGAGTTTTTTGAAAAGAAAATATATTATATACCTTTTGAAAAAGACAATTATGCTCTTATTTCTTCAATGAAACACAATGATGAGGAATTGTCCATTTTCCGTGTATTTAGTGATAACATCTATCCAAGCATCTTCTTTCTCTCCATCTAAAATTAAAAGGAATAAAGAAGGGTTTACAGTGATGGTGTTTGGTTGATTGGGATAATTTGGCTTACAGGGAGGGTAAATAGGAAATTACAGATATAATTACAGTTGATTCCACTTTGGTTAACCACAACTGCAATGACACAAATGAAAAGCACCGAATTGACAATTTTGAATTTTTGCAGTGTTATCTTTTGACGTTTGGATAGACCAAGTCCAATGTATAGAAGTTCGTAGTGATCTAGATTTCTTTAGCCATGTTTAATGTTTATTGTCAATGACTATAAATCTCTGTGCTTTCAAGTTTCTTGCGAACACTTCTTACCACGAAAATTTCAAAATTCATTCCAAACCCATGCTACATGTCCTAGACAAGCTTCTCTATGTTGTAAAATACTAGGCTTTGGTTCATTTCCTATCATCTTGGTTCCTGCCCAGATAAATTGCCATCCTTCTTATCATAATGATCTTGGCGTGTTTGAAAGTCGTGAACTTGTTGAGGGGCAAAGCGGACATATATTTATGTGTAAGCATGAGGTGTTACATCATATTTCATAATCAAACACCATACCCTCTGTTGCATCGATCATTTATGAAATTTAGTTCCATTAATCATCCTTAAAATGCCATTGGTCTTTGCAAGCAAAATTTTCAGGAAATGGAAATATAAAAGAAAAATAACAGGAAAATAGTGATGAAACTTGAGTACAATAATTATATAGAATGAATTTCTTGTGAGTAGTTGCTCGGTGCATTTCGAAGGATGAACATCAAGAGAGTTTTATGACATTTTGAATGGAAACAAATATTAACTCTGATTTATGGCTTGTAATTTCATTGATTTGGATCTTTGCTTCTCCTTTTGTATATTTTCTTTTCATGTTCTACATCATGCGCATTTTCTATATATCTTAACAGGAAAATGTGCTGGCAGAATCAAGGATGATGATTCCCGACTGCCGCAAGAGGCTGGAGTCATCCCTTGATGACTTGAAAGGAACATTGGTACGTATAACACTGCAAAGAACGGTACACTTAACATTGAAAAAAATGAAAACTAGAGCCGATTTGTGTTTCCTTTCATTTTTTTTGTTTTTCAGGCTGAGCTAAAGGAGGCAAACGAGCAAGGTTCAGAGTTGGGGGAAGCTGAGAGCATCATTGCAGATGTTGAGAATCTGTTTCAAACAGCAGAGGAATAGCTTGTGTTCCATCCAATTGTTCTCTTCTGTGGATTTTTTATATGTTTTTTCATTGTAATTGAAAGTAATGTGAGTTGTGTGTTTGTAAGTATTTCTCCCCTGAAGTTTCAATTGGAAGTTAAATTTGTTGCTGAACAAGCATGTTCTATTACTCAAGTCGACAAATTCTGAATTGGGATCTATATATGTTTCAATCCTTTATTTTCAAAGGTGGCAATTGTTACATTTTGCAATCAACCCGGAATAAAGGTTGAGGGCAGTGGAGGGTGTGGAGAAAGAGAGAGAGAGCATTGTGAGCGGCGGAGGGCAGCCGCTCTCCCCCAACCCCACCGTTGCCCTCCCTCTTTCCGGCTCTATTTTTATGTATTTCTTTCTCAGTTTCTCTTATCTTTTTTTTCATCATGTCATTCATTTCTCCCTGAAATTTTCGTGGAGCTCTCTTTTCATCCCACTAGTATTTCAATCAAGGGTGTTCTATGGTTTTACATTAACTTTGTAGGGAATTAATTCAATTTTGTAAAAACACAGGGACTAATATGGATATAGACAACTTTACAGGGAGTTATGATCATATTTCCCTTTTTAAAAACGCACCACCACAGACATTCGGAGGCAGAAAGCGATTGCAACTTAAAGCGGAGTATTGCACCCGCGTCCCGAACCGACGCAGAAAACCAAAGGCGATCTCTATATATAACCCGACAAACTTAGGGTTACAAAAAAAAAACGTTCTTTTCTTTTGTCCTCTCTCACGTACGCGTGATTCCTTTCCGACATAAGAAGCTTCGAATTCGATGCCGCCTCGGGTGGCGAAGAGGTCGCCTGTCGGTCCTCGACTCAAGAAGGCCGCGGCGACGAGTGTGGCCTCGAAACCTCGCCAACTGGTGAAGGTGGAGGAGAATGTCGTTGTGGAGAAGGTGAAGCGGCGGAAATTGGAGGCCAACAGGGATTTCCCCATGAAGGGTATGGATTTATTCTTTTTTCTTTTTCGCTGTTTGATTCTGATCCGAATGAATTCTGATTTCGTTTTATGTTCTTGGGTTTTTGATTGATTTAGGAATTTGATAAGGTTCGGTTGATGTTGCTTTGTGTATTCTTCCGGGTTTTATGGAGGTTTTATTTTATTTTCTTGGTCGGTATTTGAAGAAGGGCTGCCTTTCTTATTTTTGTGCGACTTGTAGATTTTGAATTCGTGTGTGTGTGGGGGGGGGGGGGGGGGGGGGGGGGGGATATATGCTTTGTTGTGGATATATTTATGAACATTGTTCTTGCTGATTATATTCTCATTTATTTATTTATTTTGTTATTCATATTTTTATGTTGATGTTTGTATATGTGTCTGTCTTGATTATGTGAGTAACCCCCCCCCCCCCCCCCCCCCAAAATAAAATAAAATAAAGATACATATTCTTGTTTGGCAGGAAATAATATTTTTCCGATGGAGTTGAAAGGATGTTGTGTTATATGTTTATTCATATTTTTGTTTTATTGAGATTTTCAATTTTAACATCTCAACTGTTGATCGTGTAAAATAAAATCACCAATCTGTTGGTTCCGGCCACTTCTATACAAATATGGTGCCTTTTGGACTATGAAAAAAGGTGTTGAATTCTTGATTGCTTCTTGTGGCTGAATCTGACTCTTTAGCCTTTGAATTCTTGATTGCTTCTTGTAGCTGAATCTGACTCTTTAACCTTTGTATTTATATTATCAGTGCCATATAAAGTATAAGATTGTTCATTGCATGTTAGTTTGAAGCTTCAACATGTGTTGTAATGTTTCTGTATTTCTTCTGTTGTTTCTCATCTGCTATATTTTTTAGATAGGACTTCTTTCCTGTTTCTTCTTCTTCTTTTTTCGGTGTGTGTGCATGCATGAGTTCTTATTCTGGCACAGGAATCTTCGATATAACTTACTTTAAACTATATTTTTTACAACTGGTAGGCAACCTACCACAGTTCCATTAGAAACTGAGGCAGCCTCACTGCCTGCAAACAATGTTATTTGCAAATTTAGATGTTTATGTGGTGTTGGATGTTGGATGGAGTAATTTCTCAGTCTTGCACTCTGTGATGTGCACCGCTTCATTGAATTGGAGAGTCGTGAAACTCATGTGGTACACAAGTAAAATTTTAGTTGTTTCACGCAGATGAAGAGGATGTAAAGGTGGCATATGGTGAAGAAGACAATGGAGAGTGTTTGGAGCCTGAGGATAATGAATCAGAATATGAACCTGAAGACCCTCTGATGGATGATCATGATGATGGTGACGGTGAGGACATTGTACATGAGGATGTCCATGATGTTGAGGAGGAAGATCTGGATGAAGAAGCTGAAGAAGATGATATGATTGATGAGATTTCAGAAGATGGTGGAGATGATATTGAAGGTGAAGAGGATGATGAGCATAAACATGAAGAACATGAAGATGGTGGAGAGGAAGAAGAGTGCCATGAAATGGTTAAGGAGCGTCGCAAGCGCAATGAGTTTGAAGTGTTTGTAGGAGGGTTGGACAGGGATGCAACAGAAGATGATCTTAGGAAGACCTTCAGTGAAGCTGGTCAAGTTACAGAAGTTCGGCTGATGATGAATCCTCAGACAAAGAAAAACAAAGGTTTTGCTTTCTTACGTTTTGCAACAGTAGAAGAAGCAAAATGTGCTGTTTCACAACTTAAAAACCCAGTGGTAGATTTTTGTTTGCTCCAAAGTTGGAATCTTAGCATATTTTTGTAAATTTTGGGTGTTATATATTATCTTCATGCATGCAATTTCCAGGTAAATGGTAAACGGTGCGGTGTCACTCCAAATCAAGACAGTGACACACTCTTTTTGGGTAATATTTGTAAAACATGGACAAAGGAAGATGTAAGTAATCTTGAACTTCGTATTGATTTTTTGTTTGCATTTTTTTCAAATGTTTTTCTGGGGTTCTGTTTCTTTGACAGTGTCTTTCAAATATAAATTTAGTTGAGAGCATGGCTGAAACATTATGGAATTGAGAATGTTGAAGATGTGAGTCTTGTTGAAGAGTTCAATAATGTGGGATTGAACCGTGGATTTGCCTTCTTGGATTTTGCTTCTCGCACTGATGCAATGGATGCATGTAGACCTCTTAAAAAGGACGTTGTATTTGGGGTTGATGGGGTTGTGAAGGTGGATTTTGCTTATTCCTTCATTGAACCTGATGATGAAATTATGGCACAGGTAATTTTTTGTAAGTTGCTTGAATGCATCAGTAAATCATGCCGATTCTGGTTGTTTGTTTCTGTCAATGGAGTAAAGATAGATAAGTTATTTGTAGTATTATATTGTGGAGTGAATGGTTTTTAGTAAGGTGGGCTTTGCTTTTTTATGCACTTGACATTATTTTTGCACTTCCCATATGTTTACAGTTATCTGATCTGATGGCCTATCATGACCTTTATCTGTGGGAGGTTTAGGATTTGATGTGTGGGATCTGCCGTTTCAGGTTAAAACTGTATTTGTAAATGGTTTGCCTCCTGCAATGGATGAGAATCGCGTGGAGGAGTACCTCAAGAAATTTGGAGTAATTGAAAAGATTGAACTTGCACGTAACATTCCTTCCGCAAAGAGAAGGGATTATGGATTTATTACATTTGAAACTCATGCCATTGCAGTGTCATGTACCGAAGGCATTAACAATGCTGAGTTGGGTGAGGGTGACAGTAAGGGTCGCTTGTTAGATGCTTATTTCTTACCCTTGGTGACCGAATTCAGAATGTGGTTTCAATGTCTAATATCTAGTTTTTTTCAAAAAAAAAAAAAATGTCTGATATCTAGTTTTTGTTTTTGGTTGTCTGAAGAAATCATGTCCTGAAATTGATCAACTTTTTTCAACAGGTCAGGGCAAGGTTGTTGAGACCCCGTCTAAGGGGCAGGGGTATACACAGTATTCGAACGGATCATATAATTGGCCGAGGGATCTCTCGAGGTGGACATGGACTTTGGGATCATGTGCCACCTCGCAGGTTCCCAGGTCGTGGGCTTGGAAGTGTAGTTCAGGATCGTGGGCGATCAGTTGCCAGTCGTGGTTTCAAGAGGTCTATTAATTTCAGAGATAGACATCCTGTCATGGTATCTTCAGAGAGAGGTAGGCCCTTGCCTTCGGAAGGAAGGTTTTACGATAGAATTCTACTTTGTCTTTTTGAAGCAAGCAATCCGTTGCGATCCTAGTTAAAGAGTGAAAAAGAAGCTTGGGACAGCAATAGTGAGTGTACAAAGTTCAGAGAAAGGAGGCCACCAGGTAATATTTTGCATAATGCATTTTATGCAATTGCAACCTGCCTATTGCTCTATTCTCATGTATTTTAAGTTAATTCAGTTCCAACGTATCCCAAGAGCATACCAAAGAAGGACTATATCAGACATGATGAACTTCCATCCAGAAACAGAACTGTTACTGAATATGCCCCCAGGTTGTCATACAGGGATGAATATATGTCTCGCGCACCTTGTAATTATGCGAGGAGGGCTTATGACAATGATTCATATGGACGAAGGCCTGAAAGGTCTCCTCCAGCATATCATCAAGGACGAGGTCGTAATTATGACTCAGTCACTGTTTCTAAGCGTCCATACTCGTTATTGGTGAGCAAATGCTTGCTGGATCATTATTTTTCCTCCATCTTCTTGCATTCATATGGTTTATGTGTTCCGCAAAGTGAAATCTAACTTGATTTGAGCATGTCTTAAAGGATGATATTTCTCAATGTTATGCCAATGTAAGTGTTTGGCAGTCAAGGGCTTGTATTGATTACGGAGATGGTGGGAGTGCTCAGTATGGGGATCATTATAGTGATAGGTTTGTTTGATGCTGTTAATAACATTATGATGTTTAGGTGCCTGCTTTGCCATGGATACAATTGTTAGATGTCTGCTTTGCTATGTGATAGATTTAACTCATTTCTTTTGCCTTTAGGCTTGGAAGATCTCATCCTGGATATAGTGGTAGCAGAATTGTACTATCTGGTCGGGAATCTCATGGAATGTATGCCAGTCGTCATTCCTTGACATATGGAGGAGGTATAGTATGGTGTGGCCGTACTTCGTAATTGTCGCTCTTGTCACCTCTTTGTTCCAAGTATTCATCTTTAGTTATGTGTTTGCACTTAGGGTCAATAAGCAGTAGTGATGCTGGTGGGATGTACGCGTCTGACTTTGGTGGTGGTTTCTGTCCCGAGGCTCCAATGTATGCCAAGTCACTGTGAAGCTGTAATTTTCCTCTAGATTTTATAGAATCTATCCTTACCTTGTACATTTCCAGGTTGGTGGCAGTTCTTATTCATCTCTATACTGTGGTCGTAATTTGAGTGGTAGTGGATACAAGAGCAGTGGTGGTTCTAGTTCATATTATTGAGGTAGTGCATGCATATCCTATTTTCTAGATGAAAGATATAACCCTTGGAATTGAGGTTTGACTTTGTGCATTATGAAGTGAGGACTGGCATTAGCCAAGTTGCTTTATAAACTGATCTAGATATGGGTTTCTAGCAATGCCCGTCTACTTTAAGGAAATTCAAGTTAATGATTTTCAGTTTGGGACATTGGGGAGCCTTCAATTTGGTTTTTATGAGATGTATTTTCCATCCCTAAGACATTCTGTCAAAAGACAAGGAAGTGTTGTGCAATGCATTGATTTATGAGAAAAAAAAAGTGATGCATGATAAAGCCTGAGGTACATTATGAAGGCACCTTAGCCCTTCTCGGCACTTTAATTGTGAAAATTTCTGGATTATGAATTTCTGAATGGGAAGGCATTGTACACTGAATTCTTATTGTTTAGTGAGTATTCTCTGGCGGCCATGGATAAATGGGCATTACTCATAGCAGGTGGTAGGTGTTGTAATAGATCCTCAACAAGAGTAGATATTTTTTTTTATATTCATTGCTAACTAACATTGAGAATTCTACTTTTTTTGCATTTTTTATGGAGGCATTATATTTTTGAGTTGTCCATAGCTACTTACACTGGATTAGCAAGTTTATACTCAACACTACACTTCGATTCCTGAAGTGAGATTAAGTTGGACTAACAAAAGTTAACTCATTTTGTGAAATGCATCATCATTGGACAATGGTGCTTGGTTGATTAACCATGTCTTTCAGTTGTCTATTATTATTATTATTATTATTATTATTATTATTTTTAATAAAATTTCTCCATTTATTAGTTGAAAATAACAAGCAGTGCATGGCCAGTAGAGAGGAGCAAAGAACAAAAAAAGAGTGAAAGGGAAAAGGAAAGACTATGAAAACATTGGAAAAGGCTGTTTATTAATATTCGGTGAACATTTGACAGAAATACTTTTTATTGAGGGGTGATGAGCAACTCCAATGTTAATTGGGAAAACCCCAGATGCACACTATCACCCACAAATCATGTGCCTTAAGTAAGCCCGGGAGTATTAGAACTCAAGATCTATGGAGAGCAAAACCATGGCTCTAGCCAAAGAGCTAAAACCCTGCGTGGATTTGGAAAAATACTTGCTTTGTGCATATGAGAATTTTTAAGTTTATGGCTTTTTCAGTAATTTAAATTTGGACATTGGAATGCGAGTGTCTCTCCGTCATGAAACTATGACCACATTATATGCAAGCTATGTGGACCATGGAATGTGAAGAGCTATTAACTTGGAGAATAGGTTCTACTGAGGCTGTTTGGAAAATTAACCTCTGTTACCGATGATCCTCTGAGTTTTGAGATTAAACTTTTAACAGAGCAGGATGTCTAGAATTTTAGTTTGATGGTTAATGTGCAAAATCCCTTTCTTTTCACTAGGCTGACCCTTTCTGAGTGATTACACTATTTTTGCCCTGTCAAATTGATGTTAGAACTTGTCCTGCACATGACGTGACAAGTAGATAAAGAACTTCAATAAGGTGTGCCCTTTTTGTGGGATCTAAAGGTATTTTGTACAGTTTCTCTAAGTCAATTATGGTTCATGGTTTGGTTCGTGCCTTCCCTTGAGCCTTTTTCTGGTGGGCATCAGAATTGAGAGTTAATGAAAATGTTATGTTGTATTTCCATGTTAGTCTTCAACTGACAAGGTACTTGGTAGAACTGTTTTTATGACATCAAATTCTGGTGTCACAGAGTTTCCAATGTCTAATTGAGGCATATATCTGGTAACAAGTTTTTGAGTAACATGTCACAAGTTAGAATAAAGTTCATAGCCTTGTTTTATTGTGTTAAAATTGGTGGTGCACTTGCGTTATCTGAAGTGGGCGGATCTCTGAGATCTTGTGCTGCAAAACTAAAGTGATAATATGAGCTGTGGGGAAGATAATGCAGTTTTCATACAAGCCTTTCGCTTTGATGCATGGAGTGCTATTGAGTTTGCTGGGAAGCTGATTGTTGACTGTTAACAATGTGTGTCTCAATGACAATGGTTTAATTTGTCAATGTACAAGATAAAAGGATTTTCCACTGTTGGTTGTCCCTTTTCTTGTTCACCATTGTATTGAATGTATAGTGTGACCTTTATATTCAATTATTCATAGTTTTCAAGGGTTTTTGTATTTTAATTTGCATGTTCTAAATACCTTGTGACCTAAAATAGTTTTATGAATCAATGCATTGCAATGAAATTGTAACAAGTAACAACTAACCAGAATTGCAGTGGTTTCCTGTAATATCTGTTATTGCTTACTGTTGTATCTGTTGTGTACAAAAATGATGTCCATGTAATTTGTATTATACTATTGTTTTATGAATGAGTTGGTCTCTCTTGTGTGTTGGTGTGGACTGATGCAATGCATGATGTCTGATTGGATAGTAATTTTTAAAAAAAAAATTTTTTTTAAAAAAAAAACTATGCGTTTGCAATTCAAGATGGACCAGGTTTTATAAGAGATTCTCTTTAAGAAGTAAATTTGTAATTATTTAGAAAAAAAAAAAGTATGCGTATATCTGTGAATGTATTTATAACACGTTTTAGACTATAAATATATATATAATTTTGCTTTGTAGTTCAATTACGAAGGCTCAAAAAAAACTTTAAAATGTAATGGAAATTTTATTAGCTAGCTATAATAACAGGTATGTAACAAGGTGTATGTAGTCATTTTAAGTATCATTTCTGTCTGTACCCCTTGAATTATTTTGTTATTCAATATTGATTCAATATTGGAAGTAGCATGCCTGCTTTTATTTTGATCGACTATAGGACACTGAATTAATTTCAGTTGGAATTGATGCATTCAGAACATCATCATATACAACAACACTACTTAAAATTAAGTTAAACACATGCATTGAGAACAACATCATTCACAATGATTGAGGTCCTACTTTGTGCATTACAAAAAATCATTAGAACAACTAGCATTGTTTTTATGTAAACAAATGAACATCATTTGAACAACCACACAGACATTTGTAAAAAAAAAAAAAAAAAACTCTGTAAACATCAGTTCCATCCATTAACAAACTGGGAATCAACAAAGTGGACATCATTATAATGAACATGAAGGCTGAAGTATCTGTAAATAACATCAGCATAAACATAAATTATTTCTGCCTTCCTGCACAAATAACATCAGCACAAGGAACAATGGCTGCAAACAATAACATAATTCAGATAAGATTCTGAAACATGAGCATAATCAACCTCAAGAGCAACATCAACAACCTGGAAATGTGAACAATGCTCTTGTATGTATATACATCATGGTTGCATGAATCACAGTTGGTAGCATAGTATATTGGTATGATGAATTACATCATGGTCAAATCCAAAGTACATCTGAATATTTCATTAACAGCAAAGTATATTTTTGGTTCACGTTGTTCACTGATTTTTGTGTGAAAAAATGTTTACAACTGGATACATGAATGATTTTTTTTTTGTCTGTGTTCAACTGTGATCCTTCACCATGAGGACAATTAATGCTGCCCTAACCCTATCCTCACATACTACTTCCCCCCATTGTTCAGCATATCATGTATCATCACATCTTCAATTTCTACTTTTACCAATGACTGCAACATCAAAAAACAATAACTAGCAAGGTGACATTTGATGGTGGTCTCCCCCTCCCTCTGCCTTTAACCTTGTTCCAATATCAATGATGCTGCCAATAAACCTTGTTCCAGCCTTTTATTCCACCAAGTTAATACAACCATAGTCAAACAAAAGACCTTGTTCCAGCCTTTATCATTGTTCCAGCAACAATGAACAATGTTCCACCAACTTATGACACATTGTTTAAATTATTCCAACAACTTGTTCCGGCAATTTGTTATCTATACACAGTAAACAGAGAACAACATTTTACATGTTCCAATAAATTGTTATCCACACACAAAGCAACACATCCAAAAATTAATTGCAGACTATTCAACCAGGCTTATCAAAACGTTTTTTCGTGTCGATCCAAAAAAGGGGGGAAACAATGAAAAAAACACTATCTTGAATAACATTGTTGGAAAATTTTTGCAGTCGGACATGCATAGAACTTCCAGATTTCCAGAATTCAATAATACTTGTGTAAACATGTCAATTAT